>CALSFV010000027.1:600000-840000 GCA_943737045.1 Parapristionchus giblindavisi | reverse complement strand
AAAAATCACTATGAATAATTTTTTCCGATTATACGCTAAATAAATTGGTCGGCCACTCTCATTTTTGGTATATCGGAGCAATAAAATTTTTAAAAAATAACGAAAATGCAATCCCGTTTGATCGGCCTGATCCGTTCCGATCCATTCACACCGTTCATGACACAATCATTTTTACATGTACCATACTGATTACTGATTTTTTCAATAATTATTAAGTTATTTCCTCAGATTTGGACGCAATTCGGGTTATCTGTGATGGAATGCGTGAATCGATCTTCGCTGGGAGCCATTGTACCCATGAAATTCAGGAATAAAGACGAGGACAAATTCGCGTTTCTCACTGGCAAGGACGAGAATGTACGAAATCTATTTGTTTATTTATTTTTTTTATTTTTTTTATTTATCATGCAACCAAAGTTGTTACAGCATTTGAATTAAATGAATGATGAGAAAGGTGGGTGTGCGAAATAAGGGAATGAAGGAAGTGCAGGTATTCTTACATAACTGTAGACTAACTGAAGATCAAAGATCAATCATGATGCTCGTCCCCCGCAACACCTAGCGGGGGGCGAGTCCGCATTTGTCGACATCTAGTGTACGATATGCAGCATAACTTTTACTATCTTTGTGTCTTCAAAATTTATTCAAGAAAATATTCGCGTGGTTCCACGTTTAAAGGCACACCAACCACGATTTCATTTGAAGCTCTTAAGAGATGAAGAAGGCGAGAACGGACTTTCAAATTAAACCGGGTGTGCCTTTAAAGGAGCCGAAACCTTTGTCAACCGTCTCTTCAACGGTCTAGGTTCTTTCGTTGTTAGGGAACAGAGAAATAGTGTGCGCAACGAACAGGCCATTGAGAGAGGTCACTCTCCCTTTAAGAGCTCGGATTTGTAAGACTCGAGCATTGTCCGGACATTTCGCCAGGAATTTTGATTCAGGCCACTGTACTTTATGGGTATAGGGTACCTTGGGCCCATATTACAAAATCTTACCCAAAGTGGCCCTAGCAGTGGAACGCGGCGTGCCAGGTGGGCGCCAAGTTTGAAAACTCGATTTTCATATTTTTCAACCGAACAAGCTAGAGTCCAAATTTCTTCGGCATTGTGTTAGGCATGCCCAATGTGCACAGAAACACTATTGAGATTAATTTTTAAAAAATTCCTAGACTGATTTTTTGACCCGAATTTTCGGTTTTTTTTTCGATTTCTCGGCATCTCAATTTCAATTCCGCATAAGTTCTCTAGTATATCCATGTAGCCCAACTACTAGTGCATGTAACCATGCTAGGCGGAAATCGATCTTGGATTGCGCGTGTCGGAAAAAATCGGTCTGAGTGTTTCCAACTTGACTCAAAAGCGTTATTTCATGATTTTTTGCTGTATTTTCCAAACGATTAGTGCGCAATTGTGGTCTACTAAAAGTTTAGAGGTGAGACGAGTAAAATGACACAAGAAGCCCATCACTTGGTTCAATTTTAAAATTTCGATTTTCTTGACCCCGGGGTCATGGTCGAAAATTTCAAAATTTCTCAAGTTTGAAATGTATTCATTTATGTGGCCTATTGTGAAGTACTAATGATGTAAATAATATTCAGCCAATGCTCAATGGCTGATCTCTCCTTTCAACCATTTTTCGTTAAGTTTCATGTTGAATGCGTGCGAACAAGTCTTTCTGTAGAAATCTATCTAAGTACTTTGCAATGTATAATCAATATGAAAATCGTTGATTTTGGACATGGATATACTAGAGAACTTTTGCGGAATTGAAAAAAAAATCAGTCTAGGAATTGCTTAAAATTAATCTCAATATTGTTTCTGTGCACATTGGGCATGCCTAACACAATGCCGAAGAAATTTGGACTCTAGCTTGTTCGGTTGAAAAAATATGAAAATCGAGTTTTCAAACTTGGCGCCCACCTGGCACGCCGCGTTCCACTGCTAGGGCCACTTTGGGTGCCATTTTGTAATGTGGGCTCAAGGTACCCTACACCCATAAAGTACAGTGGCCTGAATCAAAATTATTGGCGAAATGTCCGGAATCTGGCCAAAATGCTCGAGTCTTACAGATCCGAGCTCTTAAAGGTCGCGGGTTCGAATCCTATTGCCGAACTTTCCTATTTTCAAAAAGCGCGCTTTTCCCTGAATTTGCTAGCATGATTCATTCATGATTCTAGCGATCAATAAGCTGAATTAGCATAAAAATAATAGTGTACTGTATGTAGAATAACTTTTGCTATCATTCTGTCTTCGCAGTTGGTTCACGAAAAAATTCGAGGGAGTCCACCTTTAACTGCCACTCATTTTGTAATCTCAGATAACTTTCCTGACGTTAGGTGTCGGCAATGACACGACAGCCGAGGAAGCGTTCAAAGTGAAGCAGCCGCAGACAAAGTTCTTCGGAGCGGATCCCATCGATGATGTTTGATCTTTAGTCTTTGATCTTTGATCTTTGTCGTTGGTCTATCTCTAGTTTTACACTGCTATCTTAGTGTACAGTGACCATGTTATACATATGTTGTTCGGTCTCTCATGCAAAGAGAATATTATTGCCCTTATTATTTCCCTTGCCACGTCCCCAACAATGACACTTCGACGTGCAAAAAAATGCTAACAATAAAATTTGATATAGAATTGAAATTGGAATTAGAATTTGCTAATTTGAATTGTTTTTGAGTGAGGAACGATGAGCTCTTTGCACTTTCCTATAAATAAATATTTGTGAGATTTGATCTTTGATCTCTTCAGGGGAACAAGGACATCTACAGTAAGCTTGGCCTATTCTTCCCTTTCGCTATCGGGAGTGAATCGAAAGTGTCTTCAGCATCAGTGATCGTGAATGGTGAGTGATCCAATCTACTCTGATATCTCCAAACTATTAGTTTACTTACGTTACGTCACAGACTAGTAGTTTACTGCTAGTTTACTATTAGTGAAAGAACATTTGACGAAATGCATTACCGTATTGTACACCACTTCTAGTAAACTTACGTCTAACTAGCCGTAGACTTGCAAGTCTACGGCTAGCGGGAAATATAAGTAAACTACTAGTTTGAAAATACCAGAGTAGGATGAAAAGAGTTGGGAATGTTTGTTAAAGCTCAATGGCTTCTCATAGATCACTTGGCGTAGTGGTACAACTGATGTCACTATCAACCGTCTTGTCGCTGGTTTAAAATAATAGTAATAATACTTTATTATGCGGGTGCATAATGAAAACCGCATTTGGTTGTATGCAAATTTACTATGCCACAACGTGGTAGCATATGAGTAGTAGAAGACAACGAAAAATCAAGTAGCGAGGAAGAACCAAATATATCAAGAACTTCCAATTTCGATCTTTATTTCTTTTTTGGACTTGAATTTGATTATGTAAATACCAGATGATATGTAAATAGCGATCTTTGATCTCTGCGCCTTTAAGGTGGCTACAAAACGAAGGACTTCTTTCACCTCGACATTATCACGTATGTGAAGTCTTTCGTCAAACAACGATTTATTGATCATCTATGGCTCGATGGTGGTTTGTTTTTTTCTATTATTATAACATTTTTTTCTCGGTTGCGCTACAGTATCCCTTGACATGGGATCACGGGGTGTCACCGGGTGTCCCCTTCATGCACTGGAATTATTGCGCCTTGAATATTGAATATCAGTCATGAAAAATTTGTGTGTTGTTTTACTCTATGTCTGAATTATTTTATCAAGAAAAGTTAACGACAGAAGTAACAAAGGGTAGATAAATCTATAAATGCAAAAATATCGTAATCAATAAATCAATAAGAATGATGATTCAGAGGGTGCCGAGTACAGCCTATTTCCGATGTTTCATAACGGCGGACTATTTGATCAAGAAGGGATCACTCTGTGCCAGATCAATATGGAAGTGAGTACTATTTTGTCAACGTCCCGAGCTAATTTGAAACTCTCCGCTCTGCCCACGCTCTCTAGCAGACAAAAAAACGAGAGAACATTGACAGAGCGGAGAGCTTCAAATTAACTCTATGGGTCCTTAAAATTCCATGCATAATCGTTTCCTATTTTCTCTTCATATAGCTATTAGAACTTTGAACTTTGCTAATCCGTCCATTGGGTTCTTCATTAGTGCATATTTATGCAAACCACATTTTAAATAATTATCACAATTAAGACTCACGCACCATCCCCGATCAACAAAAAGCAAATACGTGAATTTGTACGGACCATCATTGAGGAACGGCGATACTACTTCTTCTACAGTGAAAACGTCTACGGTGAGTGGCCTTTAATTGACACCGAAAACTAATTTGAAACTCTATGCTCTGACCAGACTCTCTCGCTTTCGTTGTCTATGTGTGTATTGACCGTATAAAATACACTTGTTTATTTGGTACGATAGCCAACCACTGCCACAATAAATTTCTATGTTTAGAGAGAAAGAGAGAGTCCAAGCGAAATAGCACGTAGATCAGAGAGAGAGCGGAATGAGGGAAGGTAGGGAAATGGGGGTTAATCGATAACACTTCTGCGTTTTACAAGCCATTAGCAAGGCGATTATGCAAGTACATTTTATACGGACTATAATATGTATATACTTGTTTTACCGTACTATGAGCTGAAAAAGTCAGATCTTGGGATACTTTTTAACAAATTAATCAATAATTGTAATTACAGTACACAACAGAGCGTTCCTCGTCAATTTAGCCAGCGAAGAGTGCTTATCGAAATATTTCAAAGGAATATTTATTTAGGACTATTTAATCATTTTATTTTATTTATTAGATATTCCATTTTCTCAAAACTATAGTGAGATCTATTACATATATTGCATGCTATATGTATATAATATTAACAGAGTATCTTTGCATGCTTTTTCATAACATACTTCACAATTTATTGCCAATTCCTTGTCCCTTCTTGATGTATTTCATCAGATTTGAACACCGGTCCATAGATTTGTTGTACAGTCCAGGCCCGGCTTACACAATATTTTTCCAGTTATTCCCATTTCCGTAATTTAATTTGTTTTCTAGGTAATTGTTTAATAACTGGTTGCATTTCGTGTGCTTTATTATTTCTCTCGTATCTATTACACACCCTATAGAAAAAATCAGTATTTATTTTGCCCTTGTTGTTCTTATAGAATTATTTTTGTTGCTAGATTTTGTATATTTTTCATACTAGCTCGATGGTTATTGATAAATCGATGAATGATAATATTTAAGCGAATAGTAATATTCGACCAAACCCTCCCGAATGTTAAACTTGTATCGCTTCTTGTATGGCTGAATTTCTCAAAGCTAAAAGCTTCTAAAAACAAGTTTATTTTCTTTCAACCGACGTACTACAACATAACAATAAACAAAGCTAGAGAACGAAAACAAACAAATTAGTAACCATAACAAAAAAAACGAACAAGTTAGGGAGGGGGTGGGGTTGAATTTATGGTGAGCAAAAGTGGGATACGTAACGACTTGCTAGATCAAAGATTAGAGTTATTTATGCTGGATTATTAAGTTAATACACTACAGCTAAGGTTAATAGACTTCTAACATGGGCAAGCTGAGGGCACGGATGAGTTATAGCTTGTCAATATCATTACTCCAAGGAAGGAGTACTGTAGGGTTACGGTTTAAGGGTGTAGGCAGGGATGGGACACTGGGAAATAACACTACTACGGTAAACGAAAAATAAACTTAGGCTACGGTATAAGTAAAATGAATGGGAGCTGGGGTACGGTAGGATAGTCACGGTAAGCAGAAAAGATACTGTACGATTACAGTGCAAAAAATCATCTCGGTGTACTTAGGAATGAGGGAACACTGTTAAATAGCACTTCTACGGTAAACGAAAAATAAACCTAGGATACGGTATAAGTTAGATGAGTACTGGGGTACGGTAAGATAGTCACGGTAAGCAGAAAAGATACTGTACGATTACGGTAAGTTTCAAAAATTACGGTAGATGTGCAAATCCACAAAGGACTGCTACGGTAAACGAAAAATAAACGTATGCTACGATATAAGTAAAGTGAGTGGGGGTTACGGCAGGAATAAGAGGGTATAGTCACGGCAAATGAAAAAGATTCTGTACGGTTACGGTAGATGAGTCAAAGAAAACGGTAGAGGTGTGAATGCAAAGAAATCTTCTAGTATGGGTAAGGTGAGTGAGTTGGGTCGAAAGAAGGATACGGTAGAGTTAATCAGGGAACGAAGCATTAGAACGAATAACAAAACAAGCGAACATATAGCCAACAATTGAGATGAAGCATATGCAAATACAATAACCAAAAGAAGGGCACACTGTATCCTTCGGATACGGTAGATTAGTGGATAGACGGTAAGAGGCGAATGAACGATCGATAAACATGATTCCCAATTCTTATCAGAGCTGCCATGTGGAGAAGTATGGTGCGAGCTCCTGTAATAACAATATTTTCATTCATGACAACATTTACTGCTAAATACAGTAATAGAAACAAAACTACAGTAATCTCTCAAGCCTCACCTCAGGCACAGAGTGTACTTGTCCTCCTGCAGACAGGAAATCCTCATCAAAGCTCGGCGACATCGGACTAGTACTGAAAAGGAGTTATCTCTGATTGGTTGACTAGACGAAAAGAGGCGGAGCCTACACATTGGTGGACGAGCCATACTAATAATAATAATAATAATATTAATAATAAATAAATAATAATATATTATATATATAGCCTACTCACTTACATCTCAACCCTCTCCGACTCTGGACTGAAGAAGATGGATCCGCCAATGTGTTGATCGATTGGAGTCAGGGGAGGTTCTCTGGATGATGGAAGTGCAGCTGCAACGAGATGATCAGGATACAAAGACAATAAATAGATCAAAGATCAAACTATCAAAGATCAAAGATCAAGTACCAACCGACGAGTTGCTTGGGCGCGTACGAGTGCGACTGGTGGCCGTCGAAGGAGAGCACCATCTGATTCTCTTTCCTAGAAGCAGATCAAACTACAGTCTAAATCAGGGTTCAAACTACACCGAATAAGATCAAACTACACTCCCATTCCGGTTCAAACTACAAAGATCATACTATCACTCACTCTATGATAGGCGGTAGGGTGGGTCGTGCAGTCTTCATGCGCCACGCGACCGAATTCACGGGTGACGTGTTGCTTGGCGAAGGATAGTCGGAAGAGTGACATGAGTCCGCCAGAGACCTGAGTAAACAAGAGTTCAAAGATCAAACTACAAAGATCAAAGATTAACCATGGAGATGACGCGTTCGATGAAGTTGACGAGCCCGCAGAGGTCCACGAGGCGATAGAAGATGTATCGTAGCCTCTGCAATGAAAATAATAATAATAATAATAATAATAATAATAATAATAATAATAATAATAAAGCAACCTTGAGGACGTAGAGTAAGCGGGCGATGGAGAGTAGGTGCATGAACGTTTGGGCACCGGCAGCACGAATTGATCATCCTGCAAAGATCAAAGATCAAAGATCAGAAGGAATTATGAACAATAGTTCAAGTACCTTCACTGATCCGGTTCCACCATTCATGGCATCTTGCTTTCGTCGAGTCGTCTTTTTCTTCTTCTTTCTCATTGCCAATCCTTCCTTCGGAGGAATGGTCGCGTACCATGAGAGGAGATCGATCAGTGGCTAGAGAGGAATTATTGATTATTTATACAGATAGCAAATTTTATAATTATTACTTACTCTAATTACACAGCAACTTGCTATACTAACATTTGTTTATGAAACGTTAAACAAGGCCAGAATCAAAAGTTAAACAATATTGTTAGAGGTTCTAGCGATACTGCTACTAGAAATCAACAGGCAAACCAAACATAACCAAAAATATGTGTCACATTTGTCCTTGGCACAAGGGTGCTCCGACATGCGCACAATTGGCACAAAGCCCATCACATTCGCATAATAATAATAATAATAATAAAAATAATAAAAATAATAATAATAATATATAATAATAATAAATAATATTACTTGTAATCCCATCTTCCTCGACATATCCAGCGGCGTGATGCCCATGTCGTTCTGTACATCCTACAACGTGTCAATTCAGCATTGATTTACAGTAACCCAGATAGAGCTACCGAAACCCCGATAGAGCTACCGTGACCCCGATAGAGCTACCGTACCACACTAGCGTGGGATTCCAGCAGCAGTCGGACGGCCGCCTCGCTTCCTCGCTGCACGGCAAAGTGCAGGGCGGTGCAGCCTTCCGCATCGCTCGCATTCACATCCGCACGATGAGCGAGAAGAATCTGAATTATCATAATTAAATTTATAATTGATTGAGCCAATTTGAATCTCCGCTCTGGACACGGTCTCTCGCAGACAAAGAAAGCGAGACAGTATGACAATAGATGTGTTTCCAATTAGACTACAAAATGAGGCTGCGTCAAACCATGTTCGAACCAGTCACTTCCATGTTTCAGTCAAATAACTTTAGTCATGGATACAAAATAATCCGATATCTCTCGGGTACCTTCATGACATCAATATTGTTGAATTGGGCGGCCCAATGGAGCGGGGCTCGACCGCTGTAGCGCCACATTGACGCCTACAATTAGTATAGAGATAAATCAATCAATAAACGCTTCCCGTCAATCAATATACCGTACCCACATCAATCATTATACCGTATCCACATCAATCAATATACCGCACCTGATCACCCTGACTGAGTACATCAGCACCGGAGTCGATGAGAACAGCGGCGATACGGGCGCTCTCACTGCCACCTTGGGCAGCCAGAGCGAGTGGAGAACGATCAGACTCGTCCACTTCATTGATCTACAAACAATCGATATATTGATCGATGATACCGTAGACAGATAATCCGGGTTACGGCTTTTTTTACATTTAAACACTTTGACTAGTGCATGTAGCGATATGAGATGGTTCCACTGCTCCTTGTCTCATGCAATGTGCAAAAAAAAACTAGGCACAACTGTGCCGCGATTCAGTATTTCTTTTATTATTATATTTTGTACCGTGTTTGTCGTAAAGGTTTATTATCAATATTATTATTATTATTATTATTATTATTATTATTATTACATTACTGCAGACGACTTCGAACGACAGTAGCCATTCGACGCAACGAAAGTCATCTTGGGCGACGGCGAGATGGAGACACGAAGCACCTTCAATCGGAATTTTAAAATAAAAACTTTTAAAACCCTAAACAAATATGATTTTGTTAATGAAACTAAATGATTATAACAAAAAAAAGTAGATCGTAAAGAAAAAATGCGTTTTAAAACCATTAATGGGCTCTACAGCTTCAGCGCAGCGAAGACAGCTTGAACTGGTCGGGGAAGACACGAGTGTGTGACAAGAAAGCACCAGGTACACCACTAATTGTAAGGAGGCCATAGTCGAAAATGTCCGCTCATATTTTTCTGATTTCTAACGATCTACAGCTTTCTGGATCTAATTTCCAAGTTAATCGATATATGAGAGGAATCGCCAGAGGTTCGACCACCCCCCGGACATAGAAAATTCGACCCCCTGAAAAATTCAGAATAAGTACTTTGAACGATGCTCTATCGAACTGCGTTTTCCGAATTTGCATATCTGCTCTCATTTTCGAGTAGCGGTAGGTCAAAGTTGGCAGGTACGGTTTTTTTGGCTCGAGTGTGCGTCAGAAAAATGATCATAACTCCGTTCAAAATAATGATAGACACTTTTTCAAAAAAAGCATCGAAAGAGGAGATCTTGCGCAACATTTACCAGTTGATGACGTCATTTTTCGACCATGCGCCGGTGCTGGGCGGTCGGTTTTATGAAAAAGTGACGTAACTTTCCTAATCGGAAAAAGTGCACTTTTCTTCTATGCGCGTTTTGTTGCACCCATATGTGTCTAAAAATGACCCAAGTTTCAGAGGATTTCCGAATTGGAAAAAAAAAAGCGTTGATTTTAGTGACGCGACCTCGGCTTATTCCTTTATTTAGTGACGCGACCTCGGCTTATTCCTTTATCAAGAAACAGCAAAGGAGCTAAAATGACTCAAAAACATCCGAAAAAACATTGCGAGCTCAAAATACCCATATATGACAGTTATATGAAACACAAAATCACCAAGTTCCGAAAAAATTGGAAAAAACCGTATTTTGCTTTTCCACGTGGAAAAAACGTTTCAGTAATGTTAATTAATCTTTATAATATTTCTTATAATGTTTTTGAACATTTATATTTTTGGAAGTGAAGGCCTACCTGCTCTTAGAGCCGAGATATCCGCCATCGAAATTACACGCGCGCGCCCCAACTCCGCGCGACTGCTCATCATCCGCTCTCTCACTCCCACACGCTCTTTCGTGAACAGACAGGGAGAGAAAAAAAGGAGAAGGGAGACTAACATCTGACAACTACACGAAATGGAGATGTTAGAAAACTCTGAGCGAACTACGATAAATAAATAAATAAAATAAGCAAAATCATTCGAGACGTCGAGGTAAAGAGGTACCACTCTAAAAACACTGAGCGGGTTCGAACCCCGGTTCGATCCAAATCTTTTGCTGATTTTTACAGACACAAAAAACGTGTTCCACGGTATTTTTCGTGCTAAGAATGATGAAACAAGTTGTTTTGAGTCATTCTGAGCTGGAAAACGTTCATTTTATGGCAACACATCTCTTCTCTCTTCATCTCTTCATTCACGTTCATTTTCTTCATCGCGAACGGTCGGTAAGCTCACTCTCTCCCACCGCCCCTTGGAACAGAAGTTCGTGGATCCTTCTCCTAGCAGGAATGACACCCAGGAGAAGTAGTGTCACAATGAGTGGAACCACAACCATGTTGAAGAATGGAGGTAAGGCAGGTCAACGATCAATCAGGATTGGTACGATGAAAAAAAAACATCTCTTCTCAAAGGGTAATAGAGGCGGATGGGCGCGCAAGCGAAATGCTCTTCCCGCACATAAGTATAAAACGCTCGCAAGTAAAACAATTTATGGATCCCCCTAGCACTGCTAGGAATCTACTATAAATTATTGTTAATCCACCACACATATAATTTGTCTCTGTCTCATTCGATCACTAAACTAAAAACATCCTTAAAACATCCGTTTGTCATCCATTTCTCTTTGTAATATGTTATTTCAATGTTAATTGTTTTCAATTATGACTGATTTCTCTAATAAATGTATCTTATCTAACATTAGTTTTGACATTGTACTTCATCATTCCTTGAAGAGAGAGAGAGAGAGAGAGAGAGAGAGAGAGAGAGAGAGAGAGAGAGAGCGAGGAAGGTTTGGGGGGGGGCTCACACTCGTTCTTTGTTGTTCAAATGCAACTCTGTTCGCTCAGAGTTTTCTAACATCTCCATTTCGGGTAGTTGTCAGATGTTAGTCTCCCTTCTCCTTTTTTTCTCTCCCTGTCTGTTCACGAAAGAGCGTGTGGGAGTGAGAGAGCGGATGATGAGCAGTCGCGCGGAGTTGGGGCGCGCGCGTGTAATTTCGATGGCGGATATCTCGGCTCTAAGAGCAGGTAGGCCTTCACTTCCAAAAATATAAATGTTCAAAAACATTATAAGAAATATTATAAAGATTAATTAACATTACTGAAACGTTTTTTCCACGTGGAAAAGCAAAATACGGTTTTTTCCAATTTTTTCGGAACTTGGTGATTTTGTGTTTCATATAACTGTCATATATGGGTATTTTGAGCTCGCAATGTTTTTTCGGATGTTTTTGAGTCATTTTAGCTCCTTTGCTGTTTCTTGATAAAGGAATAAGCCGAGGTCGCGTCACTAAATAAAGGAATAAGCCGAGGTCGCGTCACTAAAATCAACGCTTTTTTTTTTCCAATTCGGAAATCCTCTGAAACTTGGGTCATTTTTAGACACATATGGGTGCAACAAAACGCGCATAGAAGAAAAGTGCACTTTTTCCGATTAGGAAAGTTACGTCACTTTTTCATAAAACCGACCGCCCAGCACCGGCGCATGGTCGAAAAATGACGTCATCAACTGGTAAATGTTGCGCAAGATCTCCTCTTTCGATGTTTTTTTTGAAAAAGTGTCTATCATTATTTTGAACGGAGTTATGATCATTTTTCTGACGCACACTCGAGCCAAAAAAACCGTACCTGCCAACTTTGACCTACCGCTACTCGAAAATGAGAGCAGATATGCAAATTCGGAAAACGCAGTTCGATAGAGCATCGTTCAAAGTACTTATTCTGAATTTTTCAGGGGGTCGAATTTTCTATGTCCGCGGACCCTCCGAAACGGTCGATTTTCTCGCGATTCCTCTCATATGCTATATCGAACTGTTCTATTAAAGGAATAAATATATTACTATTATTATTATTATTGCTATTACTATTATTATTATTATTACTACTATTACTTATTATTATTATTATTATTATTATATAGACTGACCAGCATGAGTGGAAGCAGCGGGATTGGCGCCCCATTGGACGAGTCGGATACAGAGGGACGGACGCACGCAGATGATGGCAATAGAGAGAGGAGTGTAACCGTCTGGAAAGGTACAACATACAAGAGGTTGATCATTACCGTTACCGTAACCAGTAATTAAATATGGTATACCTATTTAGTCACTGACCGTAATCCACCGTACCCAACCGATACCGTAACCGATACTCACCGTGATCCTGATGATTGAGATTAGCACCATGACGGGCCATCTCATCGAGATCCTCTAACAGCGCATCCTTTCTCTTGCTCGATGCAATCAGCCAGAACAGCGGCGTGCGACCCTGGTCGTCCATGGCGAAGAGTTGGGAAATCGGAGAGATCTGACAAAGATCAAAGATCAGTTTGGAGTACAACCGATCTATCAAATGGAATATGATTGCATAAAAACAGACAAGAATCAAAGATCGGCTTGGGTTACGTCAATCGATCTATCGATTTTTATGAGATTATAGTAGGAACAAAACAAACATAAAAGATCAATATCCTTACCGGTTTATCAATAGTTTCATTCGAGTAGGCTTGTTCGTGGAGGGGGGTGGGAGAGGAGACGGGGACGGGAGCAGCAGCATTTGAGGATGATGAGGAGAGTGTGGGCTCTGCAAAAAATGGGAACTCAAAAACGCAAACAATATCGATGCGCAAATTTGTATGGCAAATGACATGTAAGTGTAATCATAGAATTCGACTACCGTATACCATTCATCGACTATCGTATATCACTCATTGACTACCGTACCTCCAGCTTCATCCTTGGGAGGGGTCCAGATGACGGCGGTGACGACATGTGTACGCACGACGACGAGCGTGACAGCGATGACGAACACGATTAGTGATACTGTAGTAGGGGGATTATCGATTGATCACACATGTTATCGATTGGAAGAAGACAGATTGGTTAGGTATGGAGCTCTTTCTTCAGTTTTGCAATTAATCAATAATCGATCAATAATCAATCAAAAATTAATCAATATTCAATCAATAACCGTACCGATGCCGAACATCCAGACGCTGATAAATGAGCTGCTCCCTTTAGGAAAAAACTGCATCGACAGAACGGAGAGTGACGAATCGCTATCGATTATCTGTCAGTGAATAACCGTTAATACCGTATTCTTAAGATACGCAGCTACGGTAGATACCGTAACCCCGAGATACCGTACATTCTTGTCACTCGACATGCCGAGGATGTTTCCCAGCGTCCACAGGTCACGCGCGCACTCCTTGCCCGCGGGGCATCGCTCACGCAGCACGCGAACACGAATCTGCAGCGGATGATTGTATTACAGTCCATTATCAACGTTCATGCATGCGGTCTTGAAACTCTTTTCAGCCGTGTATTCCTAACCTTAGCGTTCCTTCCGTCACGCCATCTGTGCTCCGCTACTCGCTTCACTCTTGGCATTCGAATCGCTCGACGGGTCGGATTCGTCGCCCTCTTCGCTCCCACCACCGCACCCTCATCGCGCACGATCTCCTCATACAGTACGATGGTCCTACAACGAAATTACCGTATACTACCGTAATCCTCTATATCGATTGATACCTCATTGCGCGCGAAATATCCGCCATGATGGCGTTCTTGCGCGCGAGAAACTCCTCATCCGATATGTTCAACTCGATCACGATCCAATCTCCGTCAGTCCTGAACCGTTCAATCATTTAAAGGCACATCCCGAGCGAACTTGAAACTCTCCGCTCTATCCACGCTCTCTCGCAGACACATAAAGCGAGAGAGTGTGGCCAGAGAGGAGAGTTCAAATTGACACGTGGCGTCACTTTAATCATGGTGAGCGTAGACATCTCTCGTGTCGGAGTGGAATTAAACGGTATGCGGCCGAAAGACCAAAGTTCAAAGATCAACTTACAGATCCGGCTTGTAGACATCAGACAGCCCGGCGCCGTTGCAGTCGCCCGCGTCATAATTGCATTCGGGTCCCGCACACTCCAGATTGCACACACCATCGGCGAATCTAGACAAAATGAATGAAGTTTTTTTTAAATCATGAAATTCATCCGATTGAATCTTCAATCAATATTCTGAAAAGGTATTGCATGAACGGCGGCAACCGTTTGCCGAAAAACTTGACGTCACAAGCGTAGGGGGAGGAGGAGACCCCATACGATTTTGTCGGCAAATGGTTGGACACATACATGGGGTGCCCCTTGTAATATTAAAGCTTTTCGAATATTCGTGGAATGCCCCCTGTAAAAAATGACGCTTAGGTGAAATTTTTGAAAAAAAAAGAGTGAAGGCCCCCTGTAGAATTAACCATTTTTCGTTCGGATGCCCCGTGTGGAATCGAGCTCCAGGTACCCCGCCCATGTATGGTTTGACACCATTCATGGTACGGTCCGTGAGTGAGTGAGCAACAGTGCCGAAACCGGGTGGGTCCAAGCGACCACGTAAGGTACGATCTCTGGTTACACACTTGTTCCTGCAGGCTGGATCACACTTCGCCTGCGCCTTGCAATCGAAGCCATCGTTCAGACATCCAGAGGTCGCGCACTCCTGCAAAATTGAAGTCAGTAAAAATAAAATCAGTTTCCGATCGACTGCGGAATTACCGTACCCAATCGCAGACACCGTTGCCGAAGCGAGCCGCGCAGTAGTGCGGAAACGGGCACAACGCGTACGGCTGCAGATGCTGCGAGTTGTCGCAGAACATGGATGAGGACGACGAATTGCAGCGAATGTTCGATGTCGGCTGACAGGGCTTGCCTGAAAGCGGGAAAACGTCGACCGTGCTACACACACTCAAATGGTTACTACTTCAGAACACCGGATCAGTCCAAAAGTTTAGTAAAGTCAATTGTAAAAGGAACTTTTCGTGTTTATTTTTTTTAAATCGTGTTTATTTTATTTTCGGACTAGTCCGGCTTTCTGAAGTAGTGCACTCAAATGTACACCGCACCTCCGAGACAGTTTCTCTTCACCAGCAGTCGCTCCTCCTTCTGCACGCGTGCATTCTGCGGCTCAGAGATCTCGCAGAATCGTCCCCAGAAGCCTGCGAGGACAACGATGAATATTTATTTTAATAAATAAGTAATTTATCTCCTCCAAACAAGTTGTATTATACAATTATCATATATCTTTTACTTTCCTTGACAGATGCCGTATGCATAGACGTTGGAAAAACAATGCACACAGAGAAACGTGATGTTAAAATGAGGGGAAAGATTTTTGGCAAACGCCTCCGCCTGCGATTATGACGCCACGTTTCTCTGTGCAAACGGTTTGACAACGTTTATGCAGACGGGCTGACATGGAACAAATAACCCCGGTCGCGTCGATAAGAAGATTCCCCCTGTCTACCTTCCGGGCATGCGCAGACATATCCGTTGCTCGATGCGTGCCATGAACAAGTTCCGCCATTGTGGCATGTGTCGTCACTGTAAATCATTCAAAATCAATAATATTATTATAATGATAATAATTTTAAAAGCACAATAAAACACACCTGCACCCTGCTTGGGTCTCACAACGATCGCCCGTACTTCCCACACGACAGTTACACCTGATAATTAATGGATCATTCCTCTGAGGCCGTATCCATGAACGATGGACCATTTGCCGGCAAACGTGACGTCACAAGCGTAGTGAGTATCTTGAGACGTCACGATTGCCAGCAAAAGGTTTGCCACCATCCGTGTATTAGTCCTGGTATGTTTTAATCGGTTGTGTATCACTGTATATTGAAAAAAGGGGATACGTACTGTATAGCGCCGTTCTCATCGCTCAGACACTCGTACGTGTTGGTGATGTCACAGACCTGCAATAAAAATTGATTTATTGATTCATAACGATCGCTTCGTACTGTAGTTCCGCATTACAAGTCCTACACAGAGAGCCATATAGAACCATTGATTCCTTCATATAATTATTGGTACAGCTTAACCGAGATATGTAACTATCAAGGCGTCGACAAATAAGTAAATGCATAATTAAGTAAAATAATTAACTAGTTAATTAATAAACTTACATTGAAGAACGAATTGTTGTTGAGCGAATTGAGCTGAGCGCACTTGACTACTTCAAACTCGCAGGACTTTCCCTACAAGATTAATGAAATTACAGAGGAAGCTCATCGAAAGAATTGCCGGATATCGATTGAGCGCGTACCGTATACGGATATCCGCAGATGCACTTCGGCTGCTCCATGCCCTCCCAGAACTCGGAGTCCGAGCACGGCTGACCATGGTGGCAGTGTTCCGAGCATCGACGATCACACTTGGTACCTGACAATGAATAATATTGTAATAATATAATATGTAATAATGATAATATGAATAATATTGTGAATAATAGCATATAAACGTGTTTTCAGAGTATACACTGTATACTCTGAAAACGCCCTTCTAGCTAAGGTTCCTGGAATAGCTCCAGCAATTCGTCGCCAAGAGATTTGGTTCAAGTATGTAGGGTAGCATAGGAGGGAGAACTGGGAGCTTTCTTGGAATCTTAGCGGGAAGCGTGTTTTCACAGTATGGTATTTCCTTGAAACAGCATCTAATGCACACCGTATCTCAGCGGGTTCTTGCAGATGCATTGTGATTGATGATTCTTCGGCGATATAACGCATTTCTTCGAAGATTGACAGCGCACGTCGGTGCAAGTGTCCTGCAAAGCGTGATATTACTTTATTGTTTACAAAAGTAGAAGTACACAGCGTGTTCGAGAGCGGTCATGGCGTGTGAGAAGCACACAACAGTGAGAGAGCAGAGACGGTTAAAGTACATCATGGTGCACAGATACATCATATTTTGACGTTTTGAAAAGTTTTCAATGACCGCTCTCCATGTGTTGGAGAAATTGCTGACCATCAGACACGTCGTATTGCCCCAATCCTGGGATGGGCACATGCAATCGTAAGTCATTTCGACTTCTTGGGAACACTCGTCGAGATGACAGAAATGCTGGCAGTATTTCTTCTCACACAGTGCACCATAGTAGCCTGGCTTACAGCTGAAACATATAATTCAACAAGTGCTTCGAAGTATTTTTTTTAGGAGAACGCATGAAAGAAATATCATAACATATGCAGTTGGAAATTGAGGCCGTATGCATGAACGGTGGCAAACCGTTTGTCGACAAACGCCATTTTGTAAGCATAAGGCGGAGTGAGCAAACGCCTTCGGCAACGTTAGTGACACCACAAATCGTTTGTCAACGTTCACGCATATGACCCCAGAAATAGGACAAGAGAACACACAAGCATCGATTGAATCCAGCATCCTTGTCGAGCATGCACTGTCCATTCGTGCAGTCTGCTGATTCCGTACAGCCTATAATCAAATTAATATGTCTTATTGTCTCAAAAAGCACAATTCACGCACGTTGAATGTCTGCGACCAGTCCATGGACCGCAAGGGATAGAATCAGAAGGATCATGAGATCGACGCCAGCTTCAATTCGTTTGTTGATGATATATTCACTGAAATTAATCCGAATAACCAATAAAAATACACTTAAAACATAATTAAAAAGGAAAAAATAGGAAAAATAGGCCACCCACATTTCGCGCCGAGGTACCTTGAACGGAAAATTTCAATCAATATCAGGGCTGGGAGGGAGTTTCAAATTGTGTTTTTGTTTATTGATTTTTTTCGTACTAAACTAAAATCGTTAATTTTGACTAATTTTTTCCTGTTACCGACACTGTAATAAACAAATTCTAATTGAATAAAATATTATTTATGCCTTTGAGCCTTTTTATTTAGTAGAAAATTACGGAGAATTGTTCATCTGACCGAGCGAACTGTTCTTGACCCAAGCGAATACAGTAAACTAACATGGCTTGGATTTTGGGTGCGCACTTTTAACTCTGTTTATATACATTGTATTGTTGTTTTCTCTATTTTACCATGGCTTCTGATGAAGAAGAGATTAAAACAATGGTAGACGAGCCTGGTCATAGCAGCATCCAATCGCGACAGGTTCGTTTCGCTTTCAAATTCTCGTTTTCATCAATTACTCTGTTGTTGAAATCCATGAATGACCACGGATACAAGCAGAATCATGCATGTTTCGACAATTCCATGGATGATTCGAGTATATTCCATACTTGATCGTGTCTTTAATTGCACAATTTATCCGTGTTCATGCCTGAATTTCAAGTAAACTGTCTTTCACCATTCTATTCGGTTAGTTTCCATTCAGTCTCGACAATCACACCAGCATTACCCACAACATCACAAAGATCGCCTGAATCATACCACCTACTACGACGATAAATCCCCCGTGAAAGAGGTTTGTCGTTCGTTGATGATGTTTCTTTTTGGTATATTCTCACAACGTTTTCTTAACGAGCACTGATAGATGGGCAAAAGATATGATAACCGTCATAGTACTATTGTGTTGTTTTATCACAGTGGGATCGGCTGGCGTGGAACCGCGACGTTTAAGAGGCGTCCGCGGTTTCACCTTTTGATTGCCTCATGGATAAAGTCGATACATAGATTATCACGAGCATGTGCAGGAAAGTATGAACGTAACAGATAGTGATAACGTACAATATACGAAATGATATTAAGAAATAATTACAAAATATGGAAGACCAATTATAGCAAGCGCCCATGTTGATTCAATCAAACTGATCAACTTGATTGCGTGATTCACCCTAGTTTCCTCTACTTGGCTATTATAAAATGTACCTTTTAAAATAAATTATATTCAGGGTAGCGGTCGATTGATCTGTCCGGTTGGCTGCACTCAGTACATTACTTCATACATGGCGCTAGTTCGCCATTGTATATACGACCACGGTTTTCGCGAGGAGAGCATCCACGAGCGGTTTATGAATAGGCACGAATTCATTGTAAGTGCCCTTTTATTTTCATTAATTATAATAATAATAATAATAATAATAATAATAATAATAATTATTATTATTATATTCCCTGTTTAGAATTGTGTAATACTATTCTTTCGCTCCTTAAATGCACACCCCGAACTAACTAGAAACGCTCTGGCAACCATAGGTCGAATAGCTAGGTTATCGGTTTTCAAAATGCGGTCAGGTTTTTCGATTTTTGGCAAATTTGGCTCAAAATGAGGTCAGGTTTTACGATTTTTTGGGAAATTTTGGCTCAAAATGCGGTCAGGCTTGGTGCTTTGTAACATACTTTTCGATCAATGCTGGCAACAGTCTCTCGTCTTGTTTATCTTCGAGAGAGTGTGTCCGGAGAGTAATTGAGCTTGGGGTGTAAGTTAATAACGGTATAATAGTTATAATTCACTCTCTGTCAGTGGAATATATATTGTTGTTTCGTGTGAACTCTTGGCTTACAATTAGCTTCCACCTGTACTCATTATTTTAGCAGGGTTTGGCCAAATCGATGTCAAATTAATCGGAAATTGATGTCAAATTGATTAGGTATCTTGTAAATCCATCAATATTCTCTTTTTTCCTAAATATTATCTATAATCAAACATTTTCATACCCTCACAGTGTGAGGATTGACCCACTATATACGGGTCATTTTCAGGGCGACCCACTATATAAAGTTCATTTTTTATGTGAAAGATTACAATTTAAACGAAAAATAATGATTTTTCTAAATCGACCAACTATATAAAAATAATTCGGCGAGGGCACCGAAAATGTATGTTTATAATAATTAATTAAAGGTATGGATGGAGCATCTGGCATCGGTCTCAGGCGCATTTGTCCGTCGTCGGGGTGAAAGGACGCATCGGGACGGCACTGCCTTCGGCGACTTCTATTGTGTATTCGACGGCAAGAAACGGTAGCGGTTCATTTGGGTCTTATTCTTCATTTTCCCTCGAATAGATATTAGATAATTGTGCCATTCCTTGAATAATCATCACTCTCCTTTCACCGTCATCCTACTTATTGTTAGCCCCCCCCCCCCATACGTGGGCGGGCATTGCCGCTGGAAATGAAAATGGGGGGGGGGGTAGGAAGCAAAAAATGGAGCATTTATACGTCATTTTGAGTGATTTTTTTTGGAAAATCGGGGGGTCGGGTGCCAAAAATCGAGAGTGTATTGCCGCTAGCATCAGTGGTGCCCACGTATGGTTAGCCCCACCCGATTTCCCCAAAATCGCTCAAAAATGATCCGCAAAGTGAAATTATTATATTTGCATGCCCCATATTTGCCTACGACCCACCGATTTTACGTTCCAGCGGGAATGGCTGCCCATGTATGTTTCGAAACAATAGCCTTTATTCATTTGTGAGGCATGATCATACATGGATTCTAACAAATGACTATTTGAATTGCTATAACAGAACATATTGTTACTATCTTGAAATCGGTCTTTATTATTATAGCAATATATTAATGACTTCTTGTTAGCTTTAGATAATTTGTAAGAATATATTGATTGCGAACAATCAATAATTTGGTCAGTTTCCATCGATAAAGGTAAAGGTAAAGGTACAACCCGTTATTCAAGGCACACGAAGTCCTGCGGGTGATCACTGCTAGGCCAGCGATCTTTCAAGGCCAATTCAGTCCGGAGGGCCTAATCTCTTCTTCGGACCTACTTTACCGCGTGATCTAGTCACTACCAATTCCCCTTTCGAGCGCCTTGGTGGGGCGGAGGCGGTGAAACGACCGGGAATCGAACCCAGGACAGATGGAATGATGGGGCGCGCCATAGACCACTACAAAACTTCGCCTCGATAACCACCGTATATTTCAGTGAGACTCCTTCGAATCGTGCGGAAGGGCGGGCTCCGTACAATCGTCGACAGTCGTCGAGGAAGCTGGGCTACGCGTGTCCCGCCTTCGTCAAGTACACTGTTGATCAGAATGGGTTAGTTATATAATAATAATAATAATAATAATAATATTTATTCCTTCAAGTATATGTCTATATATACTATAATATTTTTATATATTTTAAACAAACACCATGAAGAACCATATACCATTTATTTTGTATAAGTTTATATTTTAACGCTTGGTGATCAAACTGATCTATAAATATATACGATGTAGCGTTCTGACTGTAGTACGCTGGCTTTACATCATTCTTCGGATTGATGGATCTGAATTTAATTCATGTTTTTTTTTGTTGTTGTTTCAGAATTGTTGATGTCCGAGCACAGCTCAATCATCTAGGACACGCACTTAAACCCGTTGATGTAAGTTGACTTTCCATTTTAAATAATGATAATAATAATAATAATAATAATAATAATAATAATAATTTTACTGTCGATTTTACATACTGCATTGACATTTTTCCCCATTGTTTAAAACTTTTCAAGTGGAAAATGATATTTACGGTCTCTGTGTATCAATAACCAATCAATAACCTACCGTACCCCCTGATTGCAGCCGGACGGTCCGAATCCGTGCAGGAGTTCGCGGACGAAGGGTCGGCCGGTGCCCTCGCCATTCCCCAACGAGCGGATACGACAGGTATGCGTACGATATTGTCCGTATAAAATGTACTTGCATAATTGCATTGCTATTGCTGCTAAACAGAGGAAGAACTATCGATTAACTCCCCACTCTTTCCTCCTTTCCTTCCTCGCTGTCCCTGATCTACCAACTCTCTCACCGGTGTTCTCTTTCTAAACATAGAAACTCATTGTGGCAGTGGTTGGCTACTCTCGTACCAAATAAACAAATGTATTTTATGCGGTCAATACACTCATTTTTGCTCGTCCATAATGTGGGTGAGCACTTTTTGACGATGCGGTCTGTTTAGAGACTTGAACCCCATCTAGGGCGGGAGATCGAGATTAGTAAGGATCACCCCCATATCGGGTCAGTTTCGAGTACTTGAGGTGTAGATCGGACCAATTTTGTTCTAGTTTCGGGTCAGGATGGGGCGAAAATGTACGATTCGTCCTCATGAGTCATGACCTACGCCAGGTCGTAGCATTTTTGCATTTTTGTCGCAAAAAATGTAATCTGCCCTATTCTTCTATGAAGGAAATAGTTATAGCATAAAGGCATATTGCATAATTTCGTTAAATTCACACATTTTCGGCACCCACATTGTGAGTGAGCACTTTTTTGTCAATGAGGTCAGTGTTGAGTCTTGAAACCCTTCTAGGAATATACGGGAGATTGGGATTAGTAAGAATTACCCCCCCCCCCCCTCCCCCTCCGGGTCAGTTCCGAGTTTATAATTCGCTAAAAAACAATAGATTGTGGGTGGGGCGAAAATGTATGGTTCAATTCACCTTGTCCATAGTATGATAGTGGAATGGATTATGAATATAACATTGTGCTGGGATTATGGTAGCGCAGCAGCTGTCTCTATGCCACACCGCCATACTACCGTATTCAGGGCATACGTCGTCTGGATGATAGCTTCTTCGCGGAGCGAGATGACGTTGATCTGTATGAAGAAGAGGTTAGTGTGTTTTCATTGTTACGGGGACCTTTGCATTATTAGCTCTCTAACACTTGAGTAGTTATCGGCCCCTGGCGAAACGCGGATTCACGAGGATTAAATTAGACTTGTTTGTAATACATTTTTACTGATTTTTGCTGAAACTAGAACACATTTAATAAATAAAATAATAAATAACTAAATGAATAAATCATAACATTTCAATTTAATTTTTATATCATGTTCTTTCTTCTTAAATTAGCACATGTCTCGTTGCGACTCGTTCGTAGATTGGTAAATAAATAAATAAATAAATAAATTCTTAGGTAGGCCGCGAGGGCGCGGCGTCTACCACGGCTCGTTCTCGCGGCGTCAACAATGGATCAACAACAGCGCCGCACATTGATGGAGATGATCACCGAGGAGGAGGGGAGGAGCATGGAGATGAACATGTCATGAATGAACCCTATGATGTAGATGAACACGGAATGGGTGAGTGGTGATTTATTTATTTTATTTTATTTTTCATACATCAAAAGTTCACAGACAAACGTTAAAAGAGCAAGTAAATCTCATTTCTGTGTGAGAGCCAAGGATGAGAATACTTATTCTTATTCGTTTATTTATTTATTATCGTACAACCATAGGTAAACTACGTTGCACAGTACGAAGCCTGAGCGCATTTTGTAATTTTTTTTTGAAAACACGAGAGAATTGCAAATCTGTAACGTTTCTATTCGACCTATGCGTATACCACAAGGGCGGGCCACAAGGGTGTTTCATCAAGTACAAAGTGTCACGATAGGTCGAAAAGTATGTTACAAACTACGAAGCCTGACCTCATTTTGTGCCAAATTTGCCAAAAATCGAAAACATGACCGCATTTTGAAAACCGATAACCTAGCTATTCGACCTATGAGTGTTACACACGTGAAACATTGTTGGCCGTTGTGTCCCGGCGTGTTCCTGTTTCTAGTCCGTTTTGTATAGTCTAATGGCATTGCAATAAATGATTTGTAATCGACCGGGGGTACCTAATGCAATCCGTCTTGAACGAATTTGATGCTTGTTTAATTATTTAAAAAATGATATTAATGGTATTGATTTAAAGAATACCTTGTCTTTCTATAGTTGACTTGAACCATGCACATGCACTTTCTGTGATAGATTTTTGTGCTTTCCAATCCATGATTCCCTAATTTAAATTTTTTTCCCGATCCCTCAAGAAGTATACAGTAGCATTCAAATTCGAAATCTGTGATATGATGAGCCTGGTGGTTATTCGTTCTGCTCTAGTTTGATCTCTGTACGCATGACACGATTGTTGACCGTTGTGCCCCGGCGCGTTCCTGTTTCGCGCCCTTTTCATGCACCAATTGATAATTCGGAAATGTTTTCTATAGCCCAAATTTATCCTGTTTTGAAGGGAATTTTTAGCTTGTGTAATTTATCATATTGATTTTTAAAATTCCATTAATATGCATGCTTACTAGGCACTGCTATTATTACATAATTTAATTTTTATAATTCCAGTGAATCTGCTCTCGATCTCGTCACTGACCCGTGCCCGCTTCCTCGCATCGTCATCGATGACGTCGGCTGAGATGACGCTGGCGGAGATTGGGAGTGTGCCCGAGCATGCGCTCCGACGACTGCCCCAGTTGATGGCCAAGGTACGGTAGGGTACTGTAGGCAGTTGATGGCCAAGGTACGGTAGGGTACTGTGGGCAGTTGATTTTAATTTAATTTAATTTATCATACATCAAAAAGATGCGACAACATTTGAGAGAACAAGCAAATTAAATGAGAGCATTTGGGGGTAAAAAAAACGAGAGTGGGGGGGTGTACGGGGGGGGGGAGGAGAAGGGAAGTGCAGCTCATAAATGGACTCTATTATGTATCAAAGATCAAACGGCGATCAATGATAGGTTAGGTTGGCAAGGCCTAGCGGTGGAGAGGTCCGCAATGATTCAATGTATATCGGATTGAATCGAGAGTCTATTATGGGGGCACTAAAGAGGGGAAATTGTGAGTCCTAATTTATCAATAAGATCTTGGGAAGAAAGTAATTTGGTTTTGATAGTGGAGGTGCTATATGACGAAAGGGTGGAAGAATCAATGCAACAATGTAATTTAGTCAGAAAACGTGCAACCCTAACAGAAAAAGATGATCGACGATTTTCTCTTCTAGCTAGAGGAATATGAAAGGAGAAACAAGAGAGACGACCAAAGGTGGGTTTAAATACAAATAATTGACTAGCTGGTAAATCTACTTGACAACGAAGGATCTTGAGAGCATAAATAATATCAATTACAGTTCTTCTATGGTACAGAGTTGGGAGAGAATACAACGCTAATCTAGCATGGTATGAGGGAGGGAAACCAACAATACGATTACAGCGGTAAAATAGGAGACGAGTAAAAAGATGTGATACATTTTCTAATTTACGAACAAGACCTTTGGATGATGGGGACCACACAGGGGAAGCAT
Source organism: Parapristionchus giblindavisi (assembly GCA_943737045.1). Lineage (NCBI taxonomy): Eukaryota > Metazoa > Nematoda > Chromadorea > Rhabditida > Diplogasteridae > Parapristionchus > Parapristionchus giblindavisi. The sequence goes on along the minus strand of CALSFV010000027.1, from coordinate 814,750 downwards.
ATTCAACTATGGGAAGAATATAACATTTAAAAGCATGGATATAAACATCGGGTTTGGTACAAGAGATAGAACGGAATAGCAAATATACTAATGAAATGGCTTTCTTAGAGATAATGGAAATGTGTGATGAGAAATTGAGGAGAGGATCAAGAAAGACTCCAAGGTCACGAATAGACTGAGAAGAAGGTAGAAGATGAGAATGAATGGAATATTGAAGAGATGGGTTATTTTTGCCTATATAATGGCCAAGGTACGATAGCATACTGTAAGCGCTGGATTGGTACTGTAGGATACTGTAGGCACTTAATGGCCAAGGTACGGTAGGGTACTGTAAGCGCTGGATTGGTACTGTAGGATACTGTAGGCACTTAATGACCAAGGTACGGTAGGATACTGTAAGCGCTGGATTGATACTGTAGGATAATATTAGCATTGTTCTAATACTGTAAGAAATCAACGTTTCAACAAGAATTGAAACTGAGTCAGACTAATGACTTGGGCGAGAACACATCAATAATAATAATAATTAATAATAATAATAATTAAATACTTATTAAAGTAATTAATTAATTATTTAAGTTGAACGAGATGGCGGCGGCCTCAGCCCAGATTGAGGCGATACTGAAGGTGATGGCGAGTGACGATCATACAGAGGAGGTGGAGGTTGAGGAAGAGGAAATGGTGGTGGAAGAGGAACACAAAGTGGATATGGCCACAAATGGAAAGGTTTGTAGTGCACAGCTTTTCTTTACCACAGTGAGAGCGCGCATTTAATGCCAAAAAAATTACGGCATGACTGCGCCGTGGTGTACCATGAGCACCCTCGAAACGCTGTGTAGTGATACAAATGATGTAATAATACATAATGCGCACTAGGTGGTATTATAATAATAATACCACCTTAGAGCTGAATACTTATATTACTTTGTGGTACCACGAACATAGTTTAGTTGAAAGCGAGATCCGAGTGGCACGCTTTTCATGACTTTTGGACTAGCCCACGATCCTTTAACAGAGTTGGCAGAAGTTGAACAGTTTCTCCCTTGTCTACCCTTATACATCTAACTCCTGCTCATTATAGTTGATGGAAATGAGTAAATATATTGAAAAAGTGGGCTATCGAAATTTCATTGTGAGATCAGTTTTGGTCTCACTTTTGGTACAGTCTAAGTTTTATAAGAAAAAAAATTGCCCTATGAAACATTATCAACTGTTGGTTTATGAGAATTTAGATAAATTGTGGTTATATGGTTATAATTATTTCGAACTAGGGGAATTGGATGACGGTATCAATCGATAAAGTGCTTTGTTACAGAAAGATCCGCCCTTGAAGTCGCTCGGTAGTCCGACGTTGAAGCGATTGAAGGTGGACGAAGAAGTTGAGATGAACGAAGAGTAAGTGGTTACTGTAACTTTGAGGATTACTGTGTATTGAGTGAATATCATGTTCATACGAGCTAATTCGAACGCCCCGCTATGGCTACGCTCCCTCGTTGACAAAGAAAGCGCGAGAGCATTGGCAGACCGGAGAGGTTCAAAATAACTCGGAGAGTTTCAAATTAGCCCGGTGCCTTTAAGTCTCAGACAAAATATATTTATGTGGTATCCGAATACAAAATGCGAACGCCTGATAACTTGCCACTTTTGCAGTTTCCTCGACGACGGTCCATCCACATCAACGCTGCCACACCCTCCGTCATCATCGACAACGATGACGTCATCTCGACGACCAATGATCTACCATCAGACGTCGCGACGGATGGCGACTCGTCGATTAGGACGAGGAGGAGGAGTAGGAGTGGACAGAGATAGGCGTGACCATCCTGTCTCGACTGCCAATGATGATTCCCTCCGAGAGGACGATGTATTGAATGAGGATGTGAACGTGGTCGATGATGATGATGATCAGTGATTATCGATTGATTATCGATTGATTCATTCTGGATTGTTCTTTCATTGATTGATTATTCGTTATCCGTTTCTAACTGTTCCATGTCATATATAATATCTGTGTTGTTGTATGCATGATGCTAATCCTCCATTTTCACTTGAGTATGTGTTATCTTAATATATTTTTCCGATGGAATTAAATTCATTTATCATATCAGACTGTAGGTAAGACAAGTAATGATGCTATTTTTCCCTCATCCCTATGGGCATGGACCACCAGAACAATCCCCATCACTCTTCTTCTGACTTCATATCGCCATGGTAGTCTCGATAGTTTTAATCACTTTCTATCATTTTCTCATACTGGTATTGCTTTTTATACTTATGATAATAACTATGTTTGTTCTTCCTGTTTAAGTTGCTATTGTGAGATAAGATAAATAATTCACTATATAAATATATTTATTTTTTAAATTTGTCATGCTTCCTTGGTTGTTTAATAAACAAGCTGTGGAAGTGTTTAAATTGACGTTGTGGGGCTACTTTAAAGGCACACCCGAGCTGATTTTACTCTTCGCTCTGGTAACGCTCCAGACAATGAAAGCGTGAGAGCATTGGCAAAGCGGAGAATTTCAAGTTAGGGGTTGATTTACTTTGATTATGTTCCATTTTCCATCGACAACGGTTGCCAACGAATGAAAAAGATTCTTATTGTTAGCCTTGTTCTTCATATATTTATGTATAGGCACAAGAAATATCGTGAAAGGCGTTCTTTCAATAAAAAATAACACGCTCCATTGGCGCAGTTGGTTAGCGCGTGGTACTTATAATGCTGAGGTCGGGAGTTCGATCCTCCCATGGAGCAAAGTTTTTGCTGTCTTTCTTCCAATAAACATTCATATAGTTTTGTCAGCGAACAAGAAATATCGTGAAAGATGTTCTTTCATTCAGAATAGACATGCTCCATTGGCGCAGTTGGTTAGCGCGTGGTACTTATAATGCTGAGGTCGGGAGTTCGATCCTCCCATGGAGCAAAGTTTTTGCTGTCTTTCTTCCAATAAACATTCATATGTTTTTGTCTGTGCACAAGAAATATCGTGAAAGCTGTTCTTTGAATCAAAATAAACATGCTCCATTGGCGCAGTTGGTTAGCGCGTGGTACTTATAATGTTGAGGTCGGGAGTTCGATCCTCCCATGGAGCAAAGTTTTTGCTGTCTTTCTTCCAATAAACATTCATATAGTTTTGTCAGCGAACAAGAAATCTTTAGCTCGACACGGTACGGTTTTAGAGCTGATTTATAGCCGAAAAATAACAACTCACAGAGAAAATTCTCTTACAATATGTTCTGTTTTAAGAAATTGAATTCTTATAACAGAATATCAGAAATTGAATTTCTTATGTTTCAAGAGGATTTTTTTTGGTGATATTTCTTATAATTAAGAAAATTAAAAGTAAGAAATTATAAATTTAAGTAAATTTTCTGTGTGAGAATGTTGAAGGATAGTGAGATACGAGGCTCCCCATCGAGCACAACCCTTGAACTATTCAATATATATTCATTTACATTCACAAATTGTGTTCGATTCATTCACTGCATGATACATCGAAATATTTAGTGAGCACATTAAAATTATCCGACGAATACTTCAGAGCTATTTGTGCTCATAAACCAATCAAATTCTTTGGATATATTAGCAATGACTGGTTCAATCAGCCTCAGCCCATATGCTGTGTAGTGTAGAGCCATCTCGAAGTACTGAAGTCGAGTGTGCGGATGGAAAAGCTGTAATTTACAAATTTTCTAAACTAATCAATAATGACTCTAGATCGAATGAGAACTGATGAATAATAACCGACTGGATGATAACCGTTTACATATGTACTCTGTCTATTCATTAGCGATTGTCTCAAATACGCTAATGGTTATCATCCAGTGTCGGTTATTATTCATCGGTTCTCATCCGACCTAGTGACATCAATAATTTAAGAGAGATGGTCATTAAGACTCGACCACCCCCGGACACGTGCGCTAGCAATGGGAACTGGGGGTCCATACTTGGGTGTTAGGAGTGTCACCGGCCCTTATTACACAAAACAGCAGAAATTTCCTGTTTGTGCCCTCAGGCTATTAGAAAAATTAATTTAAGTGCAAAAACGTTTAAAAATCATAATTTCTCAAATTGTTGAGATAAATTCCAAATATCATTTGCGATGCGTCTAGGGTGCACAGAGCTTGCTAATTCACTATTAGCATCGAATGTGCGTTGATTCCTAAACCACTTTTTTTACTTAAAATTTTTGTTTTTTCGGACAAATTATTGCTTGTTGTAGATTGCTGCAAAGATTTCCGACCAGGTATTGTAGCCTAAGCAATTCTGCATTGATTTCACTTAAAACCGGGTTCTTCCCGTTAGACCATCTTGCCGAAATTTTCGCTCGAATTTCCGTCATCGATGGTTTTCCCGAACAAATGTATTTTCCAAACGTATTTTCCAAACGATTGGTGCGGAATTGTGGTCTACACAAAGTTTCGAGGTGAGGCCAGTCAAATGACACAAGAAGCCCATCACTTGGATCAATTTGAAAATTTCGATTTTCATGACCCGGGGGTCATGGTCCGAAAATTTCGAAATTTCTCAAGTTTGAAATGTTTTCATTTATGCGGCTTATTGTGAAGTACCAATGATGTGAATAATATTCATCCAATGCTCAATGGCTGATCTATCCTTTCAACCAATTTTTTGAAAATTTTCATTCTGATTGCGTGCGAAAAATCAGAATTGTGTTTGAATCAGTTTCCAACTTGATTTCTGTAACATTCTGTCATAGTACTTTACAATATACATAATCAATTTGAAAATCGTTCATTTTCGAAAATTCAATTTTTTTGCCATGAACCCGGGGTCATGGAAATCGATTTTTCAAAAGTGAGCCAAATGCCGGGATTTCAGTTCTACTATGTTTACTCATCGTGAAACTTCACATTGTCATTGTCATTTGCTCATTGTCGCAGCATTCGAGTCGACAAACTGCAATATTTCAAAAATTTACCGTGAAAGTAGGCACTCAAATTTAATTTTCTGAATTTTCGAAAATGAACAATTCTCATATTGATTATGTATATTGTATAGTACTATGACAGAATGTTACAGAAAGCAAGTTGGAAACTGATTCAAACACAATTCTGATTTTTCGCACGCAATCAGAATGAAAATTTTCAAAAAAATGGTTGAAAGGATAGATCAGCCATTGAGCATTGGATAAATATTATTCACAGCATCAATACTTCACAATAAGCCGCAGAAATGAAAACATTTCAAACTTGAGAAATTTTGAAAATTTTCAGACCATGACCCCCGGGTCATGAAAATCGAAATTTTCAAATTGATCCAAGTGATGGGCTTCTTGTGTCATTTGACTGGCCTCACTTCGAAACCTTGTGTAGACCACAATTCCGCACCAATCGTTTGGAAAATACGTTTGGAAAATACATTTGTTCGGGAAAACCATCGATGACGGAAATTCGAGCGAAAATTTCGGCAAGATGGTCTAACGGGAAGAACCCGGTTTTAAGTGAAATCAATGCAGAATTGCTTAGGCTACAATACCTGGTCGGAAATCTTTGCAGCAATCTACAACAAGCAATAATTTGTCCGAAAAAACAAAAATTTTAAGTAAAAAAAGTGGTTTAGGAATCAACGCACATTCGATGCTAATAGTGAATTAGCAAGCTCTGTGCACCCTAGACGCATCGCAAATGATATTTGGAATTTATCTCAACAATTTGAGAAATTATGATTTTTAAACGTTTTTGCACTTAAATTAATTTTTCTAATAGCCTGAGGGCACAAACAGGAAATTTCTGCTGTTTTGTGTAATCAGGGCCGGTGACACTCCTAACACCCAAGTATGGACCCCCAGTTCCCATTGCTAGCGCACGTGTCCGGGGGTGGTCGAATATGATCGAGTCTTAGGGAGCATGCCTCTTAAGTATATACCTGAAACGTGGTATTGTTGTCAATAAGATGTCGTTGTTGAACATCGAATACGACACAGTTCGAACATTGTTTATTCATCTAAATATGATCAATTTTCCCACTATTTATTCAATTCTCCTAATAAAAAATAAATACTCAAAATAAATATAATAAAAATAAAATTATAATTATATAATTTAAAAAAATAATAAATAATAATAAAAAAAATATATTGTAAAATAAATACTCACTTCTTCTATTCTCCTCCTCATCGGTGCTGCATCAGTCTCAATTTTGTTCTTAAATACTGTTTGTTATTGACCGTATAAAATACACTTGTTTATCTGGTACGAGAGTAGCCAACCACTGCCACAATGAATTCCTATGTTTAGAGAGAGAGAGCACCGGTGAGAGAGTAGGTAGATCAGAGAGAGAGAGCGAGGACGGAAAGGAGGAAAGAGTGGGGCGTTAATCGATAGTTCTTCCTCTGTTTAGCAGCAGTAGTAATGCAATTATGCAAGTACATTTTATACGGACAATATTGCAATCTTTAAAGGGACACTCGAGATAATTTGAAACTCTCCGCTCTCGGCCACACTCTCTCGCTTTCCTTGTCTAACAATAAGAGAGAGAGCCAGAGTGGAGTGTAAAATTGGCTTGGAGCGTATACATAAAATTAACTCTAGTTATTCCTCTCATTTTCGCTCATTTTCGCTTAAAAATTTTTTGCTAAAGTATTCCTTTAAAACGCGCTCTCTGTAAGGGCGGAGGGGGAGGGCACACAGTTTCAAAATCATCCTAGACCGTTCATATTTGGTGGTTACACTGAGAGCAAACTTGCCCAAATATGGGGTAATCGTTACCCAACAACGTGTATCGGGGTATCCATTTGCCCATATTTGGGGTATTCTGATTACCCATGTATTTTGGAGAGCCAGATCACCCATTATTTTGATAAATATATAAATAAATTATAGTGGAATGCTAGTTAGATCAACACATCATGTCACCCTTGATTCGATATAACCTTTCCTCTTTATTTGCATCTAATTTGTTCTCAGCAAAAGTACCGCAAGAAGCTGGATTCAACAGTTGGGGTAATCGTTTGCCAGGCAAATGGGGGTGGGTAACGATTTGCCAGGTAAGTTTGCTCTCAGTGTAGAGTCCCTAGGGGTGGGATACACTTCAGCCAAAAAATTGACTCGAATTATCGATTTTTGATCTACCAAAAAAATCAAATAATAAATAAAATAAAAAAAAATAAAAAAAATCATACGTTCTGCTTCTTAGTCGGGGCGAATAATGCTTGAAGAATAAATACCTATATTAGTTACGATTTTAATTATGTAATATTTTAAGAAAACAAAAATAGAACCTTCTTCGCAATTTTCGTGTACGGTTCTAGGTCACTCATGATAGATTTGAAACTCGGATCATTTTCGATATTCGCTGCTTCCATGGGATGCTCTAAGTTTGTCCATCTTAAAGATCATCCAATTTTACTTTTGGAAAACGCCTCCGCCTACGCTAATGACGTCACATTTTCCCGGAAAAATGTTTTCCAGTTGTTCTTGCATACGGCCACAGGCGAAATTCCTGACAAAGACACCCCAAGCTAATCTCACTCTCCGCATTGGCAATACTCTCTCGTAGACAAAGCGAGAGACCACAACCAGATCGGAAAGTTTTAAATTAGTTCGGGATGTGCCTTTAAATGAGTGAAAACATATTTTCAATTTTATGAAACGTTTGCGAGAGAGTGTGGCCAGAGTGGCGAGTTTCAAATGAGCTTGCGGTGTAGCTTTTTAAAGGGTTAAAACCTTTGAAGGATGAAGACGATATCTGGTTTCACTTCCATGAACTTCTCAACGAACAGTTTCTTCTCCTTTTCAACACAATAATTTTTCGTAGTAGGCAAAGCCTCACAACATGAAACGTTAACAATCAGTAATAGGTCATTCTTAATGAAACACTTACTCATAATGGTATAGATATCCATTTTAGCAAAATGTTTTCGAAAATGTTTTACGATTAATCGACCGATGTTATTAGCATAACTATTTCCGATTATCATCATACTATAGCTACCAGTGCCGTTCTGTAAAATCAAGTTTGAAAATCTCAAAAAAGAAAAAAAGGTGAAAAGAAATAAATAAATGAATAAATAAAAAATAATATTAACCGGTTGCCGACATTCCCCGAATACATCCACCTCATTCGTGCACGACTGTAACTTCAGATTGCGGCCCCATTGACCGTTATAATGCTTGTTTAGCACATCTGATTCGACTACAAATATCCACTCTTTTCAAAATCGATTTTTTATTTCGTTTTCACCTTCCGTAATGTTTCTCGAAATTTCAAGACTCCAATCGAATACAGGCAGGGTGTCGTTATCTTTAATATTTCTGCTGTAAATCAGTATGAAATATAGAAGAAAAAGCATCGGATTCCTTCTCTCATTTTCGGCCCAGAGCTCTCGTATCTTGAGGAGAGCTCGGTCGCCCCCGTGGACACCGTGGGCAACCGAAGCGGTTCCATAAGAGCTTACCTTGGAAATAAATGAGCTCCTTATTCTGCTCTGTGATCATATTCAAGTCATTCGGAGCGGGATGAGATTTATAAAGTGCAGCTATGGTTAATATATACAACACTACGAGTAGTGCAAAAGTGCCGAGAGGAGATAGGGTGAGGTACCTGAAACCATGCATATCAACAATATTAAACCTCTCTCAGGACTCTTCACTGTGCACACTATTTCTCTGTTCTCAAACAACGAGAAAGCATGGGGCGCCGAATAGACCATTGAGAGGCTACGCTCCCTTTAAATTGGTCAAGTGTACATTTTACTTTTTTGAATATGAAAAAAAAAGAAATTAATGAAACGTATTATCACCATTTCTCATAAGTCTCGTGGATGATTGTTGAGATAATAAAACAGATAAAAATTGCCAATATTTTCGCTGAAAACGAAATAAGTAACGAAAAAGTAATGGTTAAAATTGTGTATTTAACTTTGCCAAGTATGTGAACCATGACTGCTAATTATGCAAACAATGGGCCAATGAACTAGATAGAGAGTGTATGAGATATCTCCAATGTAGTTCATAAATCTCGATTGAAGAATGAATAAATCCGATTGTATGTAAATCAAAGATACGGCGAATATCGTACAAATTAATCTAGTTGATGTTTCCTGAGTTTGTCCGTTAATTATGATGGTGTTAGTGCGGCTATAAGAACAAACCAAGTCGAGATAAATTAACAGTGCTGTTATCACTGCTGAAGCCGTGATGAAGGCCAAAGTTCTGACCATCAAATTTTTCTCTTTATCACAAGACTGTGTTTGGTATCGCTGAATCATCAAAGTTTAATATTTTTATGACGTTCACAACGAGTATTACTACTTGTTCGGCATGAAATATAATGGAACCGGCCAGAAACTGCCACAGTCTGGCCAGTGTAGTATTGAATGCGATCTCATTATCGATCGATAAATGGTAGTAGAGAGATACTGTAGCTAACAACATACAGTATACTATAAACAGATCGGAATGGCCACGACTTGTCATCTGAGTAGGTATGGTTTATCGAACGGTAAAACGTAAAAAGAAACAACCTTTCCAATAGTCAGAATCGTAGGGGCCAAACAATAGAATTGTATCTCCACTGATAATGACCATGTGTGGGTGAAAAAATCAGTTGCTGATGATAGCTAAATGCTTATTTGATCCTCAAATGCTGTCGCTTCTTTTTGTTGTATGATAAATTTAATTTAATTTAATAATTTCGAAAATTCTGTTTGATTCTGAAACTGGACTAACACAATAAGCGAGTGCAGTGAATAAAATATAGCTGTATTGAATGTTGAATTTTATAAACTGACCTTTTTAAAATATTGCTCTTCCTCATCGGACTTTTTGAGATTCGTTCCAAAAAACATGGCGGCTATCGCAGATCGATAATTAGTTTTGGTTATTTCACTATAGTTCATAATAAGCAGATAACATGAACAAATTAGTATAATCTGAAATAGAAATAGTAAATCTTATTGTTAAACAAGCAAATGAAAAAAAAGAAAAAAATGGATTTGCGACTCCATTTTGTATTTTTCCCCTGAAAAATGGTAAATATGATATCCTTATCTCTCACAACCGACCAAAGCCAACATGGGAACAATTCTTCGTATCCTTTTGAAGTAGAAATCGATATATGTATAATAGTCAGCATGATCTTTTTTATGGAGAACGAGGGTGATTAAATAGCCCGAAAGAACGAAGAAACTGAAAATGCTTTATTATTATTCTTATTATTATTATGTTGTTTAATTAGGCATATATTTATGTTTTTTTTTCCTTATTTCGTTCTTTGTTTTTTTCCTCTTTATTTCCATCATAACAAATGTCTGTCGCGTTATCAGCGAAACGGTTGAAGGCAGCGGGGAAATATATATATATTTATTCACATTTAGCGAACAAATGATGTGAAACAAATAAATAAACAAATGAAGAAAATAAGGAATGGAATGAAATAGTGCATATGGATTGAGCCTAGAAGGAGATATCAGTGTTCCTAAGGGACGATTGAATTGGGGGGAGGGAAGAGAATCTGTATGAATAGGCGACAACAGGACATGCAGATCAGTCTCCAACATCAAAGGAGATTCTATTTTCGGGTTTTGTAAGCAAACGGGCCGCTCGCAAAAAGAAGTTATTGTGCCTGTATTGGAAACGGGACCCTGAATTGGAGAAATTCAACCCATTTCTTGTAATATATGTTTTGAAATAGTGATTTTCTTATTTGAAATCCTAAATTTGCCTCTAAGTAGTTTAATAGAAGTTCTAATGTCTATGATGGATCTACGGTGTTCGAGGGTTTCTAGATCGAGTTTTTCGTTGCGAACATTTGCCCGCGGCATATTGTCCCACGTTGATTTGAAACAACGTGCGAACAGCCTTCTTGTGAAGTAATTCTGTACCTGTTCAAGGACTTTAATATCTTTTTTCTGGGTGATAAGACGTTTCAGAAATTTCACTTCGGAAAAGGACACTTCAGAAACTAATTTTCAGAAAAGGACGTTTCAGAAATTTCGCTTCAGAAAATGCCATTTCGGAAAATCTTTTCCAGAAAAGGACGTTTCAGAAATTTTCATTTCAGAAATTCCAACTCAGAAAAGGACGTTTCAGAAATTGACACTTCAGAAATTCCAACTCAGAAAAGGACGTTTCAGAAATTTTTTTTTCAGAAATATCAACTCAGAAAAGGACGTTTCAGAAAGAGAAGATCGTTTAGAATAAATTTAGTAGCATTCAATTACAACGGGAAAATTTTCTCAAACGTCCTTTTCTGAGTTGGAATTTCTGAAGTGCCAATTTCTGAAACGTCCTTTTTTGAGTTGGAATTTCTGAAGTGCCAATTTCTGAAACGTCCTTTTCTGAGTTGGAATTTCTGAAAAAAAAAATTCTGAAACGTCCTTTTCTGGAAAATCATATCTGAAGTGGAAATTTCTGAAACGTCCTTTTCTGAAGAGGATTTTCTCAAATAGCACTTTCTGAAGTGAAATTTCTGAAACGTCTTATCACCTTTTTTCTGATAAGGATTGAACACCGTAGATGCGCTTTCTAGAATGGGCCTGGTGTAGATTGAATATGCTTTAAGGAGAATTTTAGGGTTATTAGTCCGAAGAGCTCGCATAATTATATGACAAGCCGACTTTGCTTTGTTCGAAATTGATCTACAATGTTCTGAAAATGTTAGGCCTCTTTGAATAATGAAGCCAAGGTCTTTGACGGCATCTTTTTGATCTAGATTTACATTATTTATAGTATAAATCCTTTTAGGATTAGCCCTACCTAGATGCAGTGAATTACATTTATGTGAAGCAAGGGGTAATTGCCAATCAGCAGACCACTGGACGATAGTGTCCACGGCCGCTTGAAGCGGTTGGGGCGTTTCATTACTACCGAATGATTTATATATCTTTATGTCGTCTGCATATAGACGAGCTAGTACTCCATCTTTTTGGACTAACGAAGGTAATTCGGATGTAAAAATAAGGAAAAGTAAGGGTCCAAGCACAGAGCCTTGAGGAACTCCACTGGATACGGAGTAGGACTCTGATAGTTTATTATTTATGGGGGATAATTTGCATGGACTGGATAATTATAAGCGACGAAGAAGTTTCTATTTCAAAACACTCACACATCTACGCCGAGATATCCAAACGGCAAAATATCCGGAAAGAAATGAAATATGACAACGGCTACTACTGAATAGCCACGAAGCACCTGGAGATATTATGAATTTATCACGGATCTCCTGTAAAAGTGTATGAAGCCATTGCACAGAAAAAAATAATTTTCCTCCTTATTACAGATAGTTGTTAGACTGGCCTAACTGAGTACGAAAAAAATATTTTGAAATTTTGTTTTTCGTAATTTGCATTATTATGCAATTTTTTTAAAGCCAACTTCAAATGAGTGTAACTCGCTTCATTTTTAGCAACCGCGTAAAACTTTTTTTTCAATCGATTGCAAATGACCTCGTCTACAAATAACTCAACTAAGGATAAGGTCGGAAATGTTGTTCTTCATGTGTTATTGCATGAAAACTGTTTTTTCGTGTACAAAATGCGATGTTTCTCGAAACTTTTCCCTAAAGGATAAGAGTTTTATTGCTGATTCGGATTCCCCGTCCTCAAATTGGGGTATCCTGATATACCTTTTGACCCAACTCTGTCCGCCCAATAGTGCTACTGTATATCGTCCTGGACTTAGCGCAATTTTCTCTCAAATCTCCTTTTTGGCTGTAAATCAGCACAAACTTATGCTAATGTACTTTCAGCATATTTAAACCCTGTATCTCGACCACCCTGACAAAATTGTCTTAGTGGTTCGAATTCTGAACAACAACCATTTTTGAGATATGAATCGAAAACTGATTTTATTAACTGATTTACAACCAAAAAGGTGATTTGAGAGAAAATTGCGCTAAGTCCAGGACGATATATAGTAGCACTCGTGGGCGGACAGAGTTGGGTCAAAGGATATATCAGGATACCCCAATTTGAGGACGGGGAATCCGAATCAGCAATAAAACTCTTATCCTTTAGAGAAAATTTTCGAGAAACATCGCATTTTGTACACGAAAAAACAGTTTTCTTGCAATAACACATGACGAACAACATTTCCGACCTTATCCTTAGTTGAGTTATTTGTAGAAGAGGTCATTTGCAATCGATTGAAAAAAGTTTTACACGGTTGCTCAAAAATGAAGCGAGTTACACTCATTTGAACTTGGCGGTAAAAAAATTGCATAATTATGCAAATTACGATAAACAAAATTTCAAAATATTGTTTTCGCACTCAGTTAGGTCAGTCAATATAAAAGGAGGAAAATTATTTTTTTTCTGTGCAAAAAGGTTCTTATTTTCATACATTTTTACAGGAGATCCGTGTTATACGCTTTCAGACCTTTCATGCAAATTTATCTCGAGTTGCCAGAGCAATATACGAGGAATATTTGAATATTGGCAAACCTGTAGATCTATTCGTTTGTCGTGCTGAAGCGTTGGCTGTGACATCTAAATTTAAAATAAATTCAAAATTGAAAGAATTCTCTATTTTCATCCTCGAAAAGTCTTTTAGACAAGAATCAAAGCGTCATGGATTGTGTGCCAATGTTGTCACACCCTAATAAAGGAAAATTGCACACCCTAAGCTAATTTGAACCTCTCTGCTCCGGCAACACTCTCTCGTTTGCTTTGTCTGCGAGAGAGTATTGCCATTGCGGAGAGTAAAATTAGCTAGAGGTGTTAATATTAATGATTATAATTAAGCGCAATATTAAGAAAGAATGAACAGTAATATAATAGAAAATGGTGCTCCCATGTCGAAAGACGTATATGTGACTTTTTCGGTTTATTCGATATTTTTAACTCGGCGGGTCATTTCTGGTTCGCGAGATTTTATCTCTCACTTTTTTTTTTACTTGGTGGGTCATTTCTGGTTCGTGAGATTTTATCTCTCACAATTCTCTGCGCAAATCTGATATTCATTAGAGATCTATGCATTTGCGCAATTGGTTCTAAAATGCTCGAAGTTTGATTTATGAAAAGTCATTCTGCACGATTTTGACTCATAATTTCGTGCAAGGTGCATCTGGGCATAATTTTCAGGCCATTTAAAGGGAGCGTAACTTTCTGTTCTCTAACAATGAGAGCATTGCGCGTCGAAGATACCATTGAGTGAGGTTACGCCCCCTTTAAAAGCTTTGTATCGGTTCATTTTAACTGCTACTTCAATACATCGTAAGAGATTGATATAAAATAAAAAAATACTATTGCACCATTTGATGAACGTGTAAAAAAGTATACGGTATGAAATGTGGTGTGTAACGTTGTGACTGCACAAAATAGCGAAACAATCCCAACACATCTCGACCAAAGGTATACAACGGAGTATAAAAAAATTATATTTAAATGCACTTCTCATTAAGTAATTAGTGAAAAAAATATTTTGCACTGAAGCACGATTGCGGATCTCGAATAGTATATGTGATGATTGACGAATTGAACGATCGAATTATTCAAGAATATCAATCATATTTCATCAATTTCAACATAGATCCAATTTTTACTCTGCCTGTCTTTTTGGTAGTTTTTTAGAAATTAAATCGATCAAAAATGTGTTGATTGAATAATAAAACACCACAATTGGCAGCCGATATAGAAACTCTCCCTTACTATCAGCTATGAGGGTAGCAATGAAGATGATAGTCATCTCTAGGGGTTTATGATAATGATATATTATATTTTCACATTTAAACACTTTATCGAGATCAACTAACGGGTGGAAAGCGGTGGGGCCTGTAAGCGGTGGGCAAACAGGCAAACAAACGTTTTTTTATTGTGCATTGGAATTATTTGACGATTAGAGTAAACAGCTATATATTGATTAAAGGAGAAGAAAGATATTATATAATATGATATATTTTGGTCTAGTTATTGATTCATTTCCACTTGAAGGAAGGGGCCGAGATATGTAAAGACAGACGGGATAGGGGCTGACAATGAGGGGAGAGGTGGAAGAGGGGGGAGAAATGCATCTTTGCATTTGCCTTACGCGCCTACGCCGTAAAATCCGCCGTGACGACGGAGACGCGGCGGAGGAGGTTACGATGTAGGCACGTAAGGCAAATGTAACGACTCTTGTTTGTTTTACTCGCAGGGCACACCGTTCAATCCCGTGGGCCCCGCGAGCTGCAGCTCTCAACGGTGTGCTCCGCGAGCAAAAATACCGGAGGATACAAAAGAGCATCATTAGAGGTGATAGAGTCTTGGTTAATCTGCCCAAACTGAACACGAGCCCTCAGGTGTTCCTTTGCACGAGTAATAAGGAAGAGACATTTCAAAATTTAGATCCGATACGAGTGGACAAAGGGAGAGGGGAGGTCCTATAAGAAGAGGAAGAATTTTTTTTCCAAAAGTTGTTAGCATGAACTTCCAGAGCCGGAACATCGATAAATCGTCGGACCATGACCCCCGTTGTTTCGATTCTATCTTAGATAAAACATGAAATTAAATGAAAAGAAAGTGCAGGAGTCGATCCAGATCCAACGAATTGTCGATTTTCCGGATCAGGAAGTTCACACCAGAAACTTTTGCAACTATGTTCGCAGATTTCTTTGATATGTTCTAGTTCGACTTTTCCGTATGGGAATCACCCGCGAATTTAAACACTCCAAGGGATGCCGTCCCTTTAAGTAAAAAAAGCTGAAGAACACCGGAAAAAATTTGCTTGCGTATTTTAAAACCTTGCGATACTTTTGTCGAAAATGCTAAACATTTTCATACCTTTTCAGCCATGGTATATGTAGATCCCAGAGGGAGATATCCTAGATTGGAAGATGAGAAATTCGAGGAAGTAAGAGGAGGTGATCCTAGAGGGAGATATGCTAGATGAAGAGGTAGAGAGCCTAGAAAGGTAGAAGAAGTATGGCTACAAGACGATACTATCCATAGAAATGAAGTCATTTCTTTTCGTTTGATCTGATTTAAGATGTCATGTGCAGAGACAATGTAAATCGTATGTATGCTCATCGGGGGGTTTGTATTTTCCTGGAAACCAGTTGAGAATGGTGTAACTGAAATCTGGTGTTTTAAAGGAACACCCCAAGCTAATTTTACTCTCCGCATTGGCAATACTCTTTAGACAAAAAGCGAGAGAGTATGGCCAGAGCGGAGAGTTTCACATTAGCTTGAGATATCGCTTTAAAGGAAAACAGTTTTCCGTGTGCGTGCAGCAAAGAAAATATTCCCTAGGAAAACGATGATCATTTGTCTGGAAAAGCCTTACACCTCGCGCTGGAAAACCATAATTCAATTAAAAAAATTTTGTGCAAGTTTAGCATATTTATCGATTTATTCTATGATTGCTTTCATTTTTTATCGTTTGCGTTATCATTCCATTATCACTTCAGTTTCCCTTTCATCATCACGCTTTCATTGTATATTCGTTAATTCCCATAAATATTATTATATTTTTTGCTGTTATTCTAAATAAGGAGCTTGAAAACTCATGAAAAAAAACTTATTTTTCTCCTCACACATGTTACATATTTGTACAAGTTGAGATTAAATGCAAATTATACCCTTTACAATAGAAATTGATCGATACCATCGCGGTTAATCATATAAAAACGTACAATAACAATCGATAAATCGAAAAATAAGAGATCAAAGATCAAAGATAAAGACAAGAGATCAAAGATCAAACGCAGAGATCAAAGATCAATTGTCCTATTCATCGGTTTGACAGGGACACAAACACGCACCATCTTTGCATAAGTGATATTGGAGTTGGCAGATCGAGAGAGCAATAAATAAATCGGGAAATAAAACAATAATCGGGCATAGAAAATCAATAATTGAAAATCGATAAATCATATCATGCCGGTGTCTTTGAGATTTTCTTGGATGATGACATCAATGACGCTATTGATGACTACTTGGACCTGGGTTGTGTCCGTCGCACACGTCTCATGGAAGTAGATCTGCTATAAACAATTATCGATTTTTGAGAATTTTATTGATTTTTGAATTCTCGAATAACCTATAATCACATCCGGATGAGGGTTTATTGATTACTTTGTTTGTAAATCATGCAAATATCGGTGATTCGGTTATATAGAAGAAGGTAATGTAATGTTCTTTTTCTCTTTAAATTATCACTTGTCTCATTGCGCCTCGGCCGTAGATAAATAAATAAATAAATTAGGCTGAAAGTGTTTTTTAAACATTAAAATAAAGCGGAGATACTTAATTCGCATACCTTCTTCCCCTTGCTCTCATCCTTTTCCTTGGTCCTTCCCAGCTTGCGAAACTCCTTTCGAATGTGTTTCACGCCGTCCTCATAGTTGAGCCCGCCTGAAGTATTGCAATAGTTGATTTTTCCTTGGTGAAAATATAATTTTAAATATATTTTTAGGGTCTGGCTTTTCCGGTCTGGCTCTCTCGTCCGCTTTGTCTACGAGAGAGCGTTGCCAGAACGGAGACTAACGTTAGATCGGGGCGTATGCAAGCTTAAAGAGACCGAAACCTTTATCAACGGTCTCTTCAACGCTCTACCCTCTCTAGTTGTTAGAGAACAGATAAATAATGTGCGCAGTGGAGAGACCGTTGAGTGAGGTTACTCTCCCTTTAAAAGCAGCGTTACCTCTCTCAATGGCATCTTTATTGCGCACACTATGTCTCTGTTCTCTAACTACGAGAAAAAATTGCACGTCGAAGAGACCATTGAGAGAGGTAAAGCTCCCTTTAAGGAGCGCTTGAAAATGCTTTTGTAAAGCTTAAGGGTGTTTCCCGTTTGTATGAGTTATAGACAGAAGATTATCAAAATGAGGCGGTCAAGGTTTCCATGGCATTGCTACAAAATACCTTTATAATTAGAGAAGCAGATCCCTAGAGAAATCTTTGTGATTTTCTGTTCGAACAAATCCTTTTTGTTGAGAAATAGAATGATCGAGGATTTCTCGAAGAACTTAGACGTTATGATGCCGTCGTACAGTTCGAGTGCTTCCGTCAGACGATTCTGAATCCACTGATTTTATACTATTTTGAAAATCACATTTGTTACGCAAATGAGTATCACACTGCAATCATATTTCACGCGCGGATGCATAGAAAGGCTAAGAAGTTTTTTTTTATCGTGGACTATTGTCCAGGGCTCGACGCGATTTGAAAAAATGATGAAAAATATCCCTAGGATTATTCCTTGCAAGGTATCGATCAGGGTTGGGCGGAAAAGGGTGACCGGTAAAAAATTCGGTAACGGTAATTTACCGGTCTAACATACCGGTAAAAAACCGGTAAAACGGTAAAAACGGTAAAACTCTGAAAAACCCTTTAAAACCGCTAAAAATTTTTGCCAAGTTTGTCTATACGTTTATTCATTACATCAAAACTGCGATATCGTGTCTCAAACTACATATATGAGTGACAAACGGCTATTTAGTTCTTCTTTGGCCGTTGTCGTAGGAAAAAATGTTTTCATTTCGTTTGTTGTATTAATATATTTGATAAGTGTTATTTATTGAGAGAATAACTGTCTGTTGAGACATAAAATCGCATTGGGATACGGACAATTTCGCAAGATATCGAACATAATTCTACAAAAAATAACGCAGAATATCTAGTGTAAATTTCGTTAATTACCGGTGAGAAACCGTAAAATTTACCGGGCGGTAAATTTTACGGTCAGGGACCGGTAAAACCGGTAAAAAATCGGTAACGGAAAATTTTACCGCCCAACCCTGGTATCGATCACAAAGTGAATAATCGATACTACTCCAATACCGTACCGTCTTATTATCCTCTCGCAGCGTTTGATCGTACTCTGATATGGCCACGACGAATATGAGAGCGTGTACGTCATCGAAGCAATGGATCCACTTTCGTCGTTCCGACCGCTGACCCCCGACGTCGTACACCCTGAAATTGGACGATTTGTAGGAATTAAAAAAAAATTAAATACATAATTAATGGTTTTCCCCAACTGATCAACTACAAAAAATCGATTTAAAAATATTAACTAACCAACGTCGTACACCCTGAAACGGTTCGTTTTAATTTATAAGGAGGAGTATTTATTTCTCACAGAACCTAGTCTTACTATGGCATAAGAAGACAATAATTTTCCTGACCCCGTTTAACGTGATAAGAAGAACCCAAATTTGGTTTCATTTAGAATAGATAATTAATGGTTTTTCCCAACAGATCATCTACAAACTATTTATTTAAGAAACGCAACGTCTGAAATTGGACGATTTGGAGTGCATTTTTCCCACGTCATTGAATTTTTCCGGCTATAAATTACTGAATTTTAAAATTATTAAGCTTCTTTAGCTTTAATAATTTTTATTTTAATTATATATATATCGATTCAATATGATATTGATTAGAAATTTTACAATCAATCGATTTCACAATAAAAACAGTAAAAAGTAGGAAAGACTCACTCAAAATCGATGCTTTTGATGACAAAGTTGACTTGAACCACTCCGGTGGTGGCGGTTCTGCACAGTAGAATGTCTTGAGGCGTCGGTCGATAGTCACTCTTGGCCAGCCGATCGATGTCCTCGAAGAAACTGCAATCCAATTTGATATTCTTATGCACTCCCTGACTGCAGGCTCTTTAAAGGCACACCTCAAGCTAATTTTACTATCAGCATTGGCAATGCTCTCGTAGACAAAGAATGCGAGAGAGTGTGGCCAGAGCGGAGAGTTTCAAATTAGCTTGGGGGGTCACTAAAGATGAGTGAAAACTCGAAATCGGCGAGCATCCAAGCTGTAAAAAGCACCCGGAAAATAGAAAACGGAAACTCAAAATTTGAATTCGTCAAAATTTAGAATAAGGAGCAGGAATTCAAATTTGCACATTTGATTGCGAGATAAAAAGGGGATGAAAAGTGAAAGAGATTTTTTTCGTTTTCGAGTTTCCATCTGTTTTTAAAGCTTGGAAACTCGCTGATTTTGAGTTTCTGATCTTTTTTAAAGATCCACCAGTTTGCAGTATTGGCGTTAGTAATACAAGTAGTATTGACATAAAATATGAATCTGCATAGGAAAGAAGAGAAAGAACTTAAAGCACAGAAATTTCGATATGCTGTAGCCTGGACAATTCCAGATAATTTTGAAAAAAACTCACTGCACAGCGCTTTCGGTGAACTGAAACTTTGCCCGCTCGTCATAGCATTTCTGCACGCCACGATCGGCCCAGAGGGATTTTATCGCCGTTTTCACCTGAAATATACCAATATATTAATTATTTAAATAAATAATAATAGTAAAATAAATGATAAATATGTAATATAATATTATTTATTATTTACTTTGACGTCATACTCTACATGGTGGGGATTAATTATGGTGACAACATAAAAACGGAATATCTTTTTTTGAAAAATATCGAGTTCCGTTCAAATGCATACCAAATAATCTTCAAACGTCTGGGAATACAATAAAACAATCATTGCCCGATTCTGCCTCCATTGGACCTGATGACGTCTTTGAGACGGGAGGCGGACGCCTCTCTAATTGTACGCGGGTAGGTGGTGTTCATCTTCGACCACTCCTTCACCAAGGATTTCTTCAGGGACTCCAGCATTGGGTGGGGAGTAGTACAGGACCTGTATTCCAAGGTGCCCCAGGCTGAGTAGACCAGGGGCTGAGACCGGGTTAGGAGGCAGCCAATACTCTCCTCGGATGAATTCGGAAAACTGTTCCTTTCACAACGCCTTAACGATTTTTGCCTTATAAACTGGCGTCCCACCCTGCTCGGAGGTCCACGAGCAGTTTCCGAAGTGGGAACGGCTCCAGGGGAGCTTGACTATCTTCCCTAGGCACTCCTTGTTGATCTTGGCGTCCAGATTCACAAAAACCAGGCGTGACTTTGCGGAGGCCAAAATCCCTGTCCAAACCATTAGTTTTTAGGGGTTTGGAGGCGGTATGGGCAATCAGACCATTGTAGTTCGCAACCTGGGGGTTAGTAGTAAGCACTCGGTGACTGTGGGGGTTATAGGTTGCGTGCAGGATGAACAGCTTTTCATCGGAGAACACGATCATGAAGGTCTGCCCTACCCGCGTACACTTAGAGAGGCGTCTGCCTCCCGTCTCAAGGACGTCATCAAGCCCAATGGAGGCAGAATCGGGCAATGATTGTTTTATTGTATTCCCAGATGTTTGAAGATTATTTGGTATACAATTGAACGGAACTCTATTTTTTGAATACAGATATTCCGTTTTTTACGGTGTCACCATAATTAATCCCCACCCTGTACCCTTTATAATTCACGCTATCACTTGCCTGAACAATTTGATGTATATGTCATCTATTTTTGTGTGCAAAACAATTTCGAATTGTGTGCCATTCCTCGTAAAACTATAAATGAAAAATTAAAAATAATGACCTCAGGAGTCAGCCATCGTGCTGCGTCGTCGGTGTCTTGAAAATACTTTCGCAAATATCCAGCTTGTTCCTGAAATTATTTATATTCAAAAGTGCAGGGATAATTTATTCTGAATATTTTCGTGCAAAATTACTCTTTTCGGTTCATTTGAAACACAAAATAAAGCATCTATAACATTTATTATGTAAAATAATACAATTGTCCACAAGAACTCGTTCTTGCTCGAAGTACGTTATTTGAATTGATGCCGCAGGCATTCTTGAGTTTCTATAAAATAATTCTTGCTCGTTTTGACTGGTTTTCTGGTCAGCACATAAGTGTACATAAGAGCACATTGAGTAAAAATATGTAGTTTCCGCTACATTCAATCGTAAGCCGAAACGTTCTTGATAATGGGCATCTAGCAAATTTATTCACGTGGTATTTCCTGCACAAACGAGTGTCGATATTAGGAACGTAGAACATTCAAAGATCTTATAGTTGTAAGATTTCTATTTTTTCGCACATACTACAATTTTTAAATTATGTCATACTTTATGAAAAAAAGTAATTTATTTTGTTATTTGATTTCCAATCTTCCGAGAGTATATTTTTTACATGGAATTGGTCAAAAATCCCCGTGGAACTATGACTAGTGACATATTCGAATCAGTAAGTGATTCTGAAAAGAAAACCGTTGAAGAAAATCTCAAGTTTTCATATGCTTCGAGAAAATCGATACTTAAATTTATTTTTGACTACTTTGGCTCACTTGAACTCCACTCAAGACTAGCGAAAAAAGCTATCTTTCCTAATGACATCACAACATTTTCATTCATACTCGTTACAGAAATAGCGAAGATTTGAAGATTATAAACATTTAATATTCAAAATGAGTATTTCAAAATGTCTGACAAAGCTATCTCGCTTTCTTTGTGTCTACGACAGAGCGTTCCCAGAGCGGACAGTCAAAAGTAACTCGGGGTGTTTTAAATTAACACGGAGAATTTTAAATTAACTCGGGGTCTTTAAATGTCACACATACCCTCAAATTGGGATCATGGAAGATGATTCCGAGACTGTCCATGTTATCGAGTAGACTGACCATACTTTGTATCGTATTGAGTATAATCACCGTCTTCTTCTCGTCGATTTCCATGTCCGTGAAACCAGAGGCATGCAGCAATCTGCAAGGAATATCATACATTTTGGTACTAGTCTGGTATTTCAAAACTTAAAGTCAACTTAGGTTAAGTCGCTGCCAGTTTACTTAAAGCCTACTTCAAGTGAAAGAAAATTTGACGAACTGCATTACACGTCTAACTTGAAGTATACTTGCAAGTCTAACATCCGATCTGCCGCAAAAATTTTAAATATGATTTTTTAAAAATTATTTTAAGAATAGGATGAATATTATTTTTGATATCAAGCAAACTACGAGGATTTCTCACATCGGATTACAAGTTTAGCAGATTTATATGGATTATGATTACGCTATCATGAGCTATGATAGCTTTATATGTACGGACTGTGCAAAGAGATCATCTAAATAGAGAGTATAAAGATTTATTGCCATTTTGGACATAAATATTTGATATAATTTAATATAATTTTATTTAATTTATAATCTAATTTTCCCTCTGGGATATAAAAAGTGCCAGTGCATTGAAATATAAAAAAGTGTGACACTACTACAGAACCAGTCCAAAAGTGGGCGAAAAATATAATAAACATTATGGAAAGGGCATTTTATTCCAGACTATGAGGCTATACGTTTGTACTGGTCCGGTGATCTAGTGTACTATCTAGTGTCTACTACATAGATTCTGGCGAACTCACTGCATCTGCTTGAGCGTAGTGCTCTTTCCACTCTCACCAGGACCTGAAATGAATTTAAAAAAAATGAATATGACTTGAAAATCATGGTATCTGGTACACTAAATTACTAAGACAGTTTCGTTCAACAGTTGTATAACAACAGTTAATTACCCGAGTTTGAGGTAATTAGATAGCTTATGATGTTACACCAGCCAAGAAACAACTGTGAATTAAGCATTATTCGACCTTCCTTGATTATCGCACTGGGGCTCACATGGCTGCCATGTATAGCAGCCATATATGAACATAATAGAACCTTGCGACTATTTTTGACTTAATTGAGCCTCGTTCGCATCATTTTTTTCGTGCGTGGGAGGCAAAATTTCAACTTAAAGGAAGTAGGAGGCAGCTCGTTGCAATGAAAATCTCTCGATGCCTAATTGTCATACAAATGTCTATTTGCGCATTCCCCAGGGTAATATTATCTTGGCGCGCTAATAACTTATCTGAGCCAGCTGCTTTTTTCAGCTAACAACCACAAACAACATGACTATGCATATATATTTTTAAAACTTAATAAAACTTTAAAAAATATAATAATTAAAAAAAAAAAGATAATACCCAGCAATAGCAGCTTTTGCTTGAGGTTGTTGCCCGTTTTCTTGAGTTCCCTGAAAAGAAACAAATTGGCGAAAAATCAATACCTAACATCTGCACTATTTTGACTTTCTGTACTAAATGTCTCGTAATAACTAGTTATGTTATTTTTCATCGTGCCCGTAATGTATTCAGCATTTCTTTCTTTGTCATTCATTTTCCGAAACCCACATTATGTCATTATTATTAACTTGGAATTGATGTTTGTTTCATTTTGAAAGATCAGGAAACAGGAAATTTAATTCGTCAACGTACTACGAATAAATTTTTCGCGAAAGCCTACAATTGGCACACCAAGAGCTAATTTGAAACTCTCCGCTCTGCAAATGCACTCTCGCTTTCTGTATCTACGAGAGAGCATTGCCAGAGCGGAGTTTCAACTTAGCTGTGCCTTTAAATTTGATGTCATGAAGATTTGCAAGGGCCTAAACCATTACAAACACATGGATGATAAAGCGAAAAATTCGGGCCAATTTGAAATTTAAACGCTCTACTCAAGTCTCTTTCATATTATTGCATGAAAGAGTTTGGTGACAGCAACGTTTCGTATTTTTTGAACAAATAAATAAAAGAAATAAAATCACTTCTCGATTCGTCGATTCTCCGCATTTTGCATCTGCTGCTCCTTACTGTCGCATAAGCCCATACTTTTCAGTAGACGATCCAGCTTTGCTTGTGTACGGTAACTCCGCAGTCACTTCATCCCTTAAAGAAGGGGATCCATGAGTTGGCATGACTGACTCCCGCCACGATAAGCATGTTGGCTATTGTTAATATTATATGGTAATTGGCGTAAGGGACAATGAGAAAATGAGAGAGAAAGTATGTAAATTCGATGAGCACTCTCTACATGCCTTAAAAGTTGTACTTTCAATGCGCATAGTGAACTTTAAACATATCGGGAATCGATATCAGATATGTCTTTAGATTCGTATGATGAATCTCTATTATTCTATCCGAACAGTCTTATTACGAAAAAACTCGTGGGTCTCCATCTTTAAAGGACCATCCGAGAATAATGTCTTCAAACTCGTGCTCATTGACCAATTGTGATGAAAGTGGCGAAAGGATGCGAATAGTAAAATTAGCATAGGTAAAGAAGGGGTAAAAGTAGATTTGGGGTGCGCTATTATCATGAATGACGTGGCACCAACAATTTGGTTCTTTGGAAGCAAGAAAATATCGATAAATTAGAGAGGATAATATGAAGAGGGGCTGCAATCAAAGCGAAAAAGCACAGATAGATCGAGATGTGTGAGTGATATGGATTGGGGTGGGGTAGATGTAGACGTTGATGTAGAGGTAGAGGTAGAGGTAGAGGTAGAGGTAGAGGTAAAGGTAGAGGTAGAGATAGAGATAGAGGTAGAGGTAGAGGTAGCGGTGGAGGTAGAGGTAGAGGTAGAGGTAGAGGTGGAGGTAGAGGTAGAGGTAGAGGTAGAGGTAGAGGTAGAGGTAGAGGTAGAGGTAGAGGTAGAGGTAGAGGTAGAGGTAGAGGTAGAGGTAGAGGTAGAGGTAGAGGTAGAGGTAGAGGTAGAGGTAGAGGTAGCGGTGGAGGTAGAGGTAGAGGTAGAGGTAGAGGTAGCGGTGGAGGTAGAGTTAGAGATAGAGGTAGAGGTAGAGGTAGAGGTAGAGGTAGAGGTAGAGGTAGAGGTGGAGGTAGAGGTAGAGGTAGAGGTAGAGGTAGAGGTAGAGATAGAGGTAGACGATTGCCAAGTGGCAGATAAATAAGGCGTGATAGCATTGATGAGTCCATCTTGTAGTGTATAATGTAATGATTATATATGGGAGCTTAAGCGAAGTAAAGCACTCAAAGAAAGCATCCTTATGAAGGAACACTAATTGCACCTTTACCAAAAACATCAATGTGTTAGACAAACAGGAAATTGTGGATAGATCACGCGAAACAAGAGAGTCAGACAGCGAGAGTTTTTCTTGGCATAGTACCAATAATAAATTGAAGAATCACCTTTGGATCTGCAGATGTAAATTTGACCACCGACAAACGCGTATAGTAAACGACAGTCGTTCTCAAAGTGCAAGCGACCTTGTGAAAATTGTGATACATAGATAGAGAGAGATAATTGTCACGTCGTTGTCATACAAATGTTCTCCGACTGATATACCGAGAAGGACTACTTGAAGAGACCACTGACCATATAGTTGTAACTATGATCCCCCCCATGTAGAGTGTGGTCCTATATAAATAGATTGTAGTGCGGACGTGGGTGTGGTTTGTGAATCGGACAATCTACATGTGCGATAGATTTAGCCGGATGGCTTACATTCCCCTCATATGGATATGATTACCTTTTTATATTATAGTTCAGTTTGCATTTGGCCAAACAGTACCCAAAACGCACGCCGATATCGCTGACATTTATCGATCCCCCATATCACCATTTCCCGTGTATGGATGTTAAGATGGAATAAAGAATTAAAATAAGAATGTGTGTATTACAAGAAAAAGTTACAATCACGTCTTGTCTACCCAATGAGAATGGAAATAAATTATCCGGAGTCGATTATGTACAAGCGTGCAAACTATGCTCACTTATCTTGCAATATGTAGTGAGAACACGCGGAGATTGCCCGATTATCTTGCGAGAACATTTGTGTCAACCTTGCAAGAGGTAATGTGCAGAAAGAGCACAACAAAACACAACTGAAGCTAATTTGAATCTCTCCGCTCTGGCTCCACTCTCTCGTTTTCTTTGTCTACGAGAGAGCATGGCCAGAGCAGAGAGTAAAATTAGCCTTCAAAGACGCACCCCGAGCTTATTTGAAACTCTCCACACCTACAATGCCCTTTCACAGTATTTGTCAACTAGTGAGTGTTGCAAGAGCGGAGAGTAAATTGGGGGTGTGCAATTGAGGAAGAAAATTCAAGGGAGTGCAACCTCCCTCAATAGTCTCTTCGGCACGCAATGCTCTCTCGCTGTTAGAGAACAGAGAAATAGTGTGCACAATGTAGAGACCATTGAGAGAGGTAACGCTCCCTTTAATCTCTTCATTTTGATACGTTTGCAACGATAATCGCATTGCTGATCACAGCGAGCAAAGGTTTCCTTTATTTTTTTATTTCGTCACTATTTTTTTATATATATATATATATCCAAGTCAGCCAACAATAAGCAGTGGAAGGATCTCTTCATGCGAATCGCCGGTCCTACCTTCCTGAGTCAAGCAAGTACTCTCGTTTTTCCCCCAGTGGGGCCCCAGTAAAAGTGGGCGTGGTCTAGCTCCCCCACTAGTTTCCCAGGACATTAGAGAGGCTATAGTCAGGAGTGGCCCAACATGAACATATTATTCTACTCTTGATAAATTTGTTCAAACTGTAAAGCTGAATGTAAGCAACGTTTTCTCTGCATGCGGAGTGCCATAAAATGGGGCCTTCTTTCTTGATTGTTAGTAATTCTTCCTTCACCTTCTCCTCAACATCTGCGGGAATCTTTCCTTAAAAGGACGACAAATCGTCTGACCACGCCCACCCATGTCTGGAATTGAGCTACAACCAGGGCGAATATATCGCCGCGGTTGATGTTATATATACACTCAGACCACCGACGGACTCCTTGTATCGCACTTTCGATGGCTACAAAACATTGTAGTGCAATAACTATTGGAGAGCTCAAAATTCTCTGCGACATTGCGTCAAGTACAGACAATAATGTAAATTGATAATTATGATACATGAATATAGATCAATTTGCAAGTCATAGTGCGTAGAAATAAAAGTATGTATTATGGCTAACAAGAGTTCGTGGGCGAGGGCTACCAAGGGCAAGGGCAAGGGAGAGCCACTCTACTTATTGAAAAAAATTTATCCAAATTCCTGAATGATTGTGTTATATAGCTTTGAGGGCCGGAAATTAGAATTTGAATTTTCTGAAAAAAAAATTATAGTTGCTACGTAAGCACGAACGAGGAAAATAGTGAAACGAATTAATTGCATCGAAAGTTTTGTAATTCGTACCAAAAATTCTACCGCTCTCCATTTTCTGAGGGAGTATTGAAATTTCTCACTAATGTTTTCTGGACGTTGATTTGATTAGGGACAAAGGATTTCCTCCCTTTCTTGACAGGACCAACATTAATCTCATTATTTCGATTTTTAAAGGTGGACTCCCGCGAATATTTTCGTGAACAAACTGTAAAGACAGAAAGGTAGCAAAAGTTATTCTACATACAGTACACCATTTATTTAACGGTAATTCTGCTTATTGATTGCTAGAAACATGAATGAATCATGCTTGCAATCGCAGGCAAAGGCGCGCTTTTTGAAAATAAGAAAGTTCGGCAATAGGATTCGAACTCACGGCCATGAGCTCTCTAGACAGAAGTGCTACCACTGCGCTAAGGGATTGACGAGCGCTGACTCACTCTTCTTGCATATCACTTTACACTTGCATAAGCGAGATACAAGAGATTTGAATGAGCATTCGCGGGTCTCCACCTTTAACTATTCCCTGGGAGCTGTGACATGGTGTGGGAATTGGAATCATAATAGTCTTTTGTTTAATTTTTCCATTATTAAACAAAACTTAACATAAAATATTTAGATAGCTAGCAAACAAGTGACAAATATTTCCGGGTGAGTAAAAATTCTTTACGTTGCAATTATTGCTATGCCAATAATATCACCTTGCATCCCTTTAACGGCAAGGCTTGCGCTAATACACAATTTCAAGGCGAACGCACCGGTAAATAATCAGAGATCATACTCGAGCCTGAATGTTCATCCTAATTGTAAGAATTATAATTAATGAATGCTATTTAGTCAATCGATTTATTTGAATATTCCATAATTGACATCTAGACGCACTTTGGATAGACATGAATAGATTATGATGTGTAGATTGCTTCATTATAGTTGGACGTGCCACACTACAGTGTAGGTGCACGATGCATGAGTCATTTAAGGTTTCTTCGATCCTTTCAAGAAATATTCTTTGGAATGTAAAATATGACATCATTTCGTCCGATAATCTCTCACTTCTACATAAAATTTTATTACTTAATTATACAAGCCTATTTATGATGAATACATTATGTATTATGCACAGAATTAGCTGTACTGAAGGCAATTAAATTTTTGATTATCAGAAAGACAAGGCAGACGGCCAAAGGTTCGAAGGGACTGTATTCGCGATATTATAGAAGGGATGCCGTATTACTTCTCAAGCTGCGCTCCTTTAAAGGGTTTTCGGACGAGAGAGTATGGAAAAATAAGAGAATGATGAGGGGTTTTTATCAAGAAAACGGTGAAAATTCCCTGGGGATCTTTGGTCATTGGGAGGGTGTTAGTGCACCGTAAGTTAACAAACAATATATTCTGCTTTGAATTTTGAACAATGTCACAAGAAAAAGTGACGCAGATCCCGAGAAAACAATGTGATAAATAAGGTTGTTTAGGAGCAATGGTAGAGTTATATAGGGAATAATAATATCGATAATAATAAAATGATTGGATTAGTAGTATAAAATATTTATATTATTAGTATAATTAAACGAGTAATGGTGGACTATTGAGGCGCACATTGGTATTTTCCCTAGTATATTTTACCAATTTGCTGATAATTATTATTGTCAGATGGAGTGAATAGTTATATCATCGACCAGAAAGGTACTATAGGCGTTTGAACGGATGGGAAGTCACATACGCGGAAATATCGCGGAAATACAAACATCGGCATTAATCTATAAAGATGAAGTCAATGATCACATAAATATGACACAACAACAATATAATAATAATAATATTAACAATAACAGTATACGATGATAAATCTACAATGAGAAAGCGTGTCCCATAACAACAAACGTCAACAGTTAATAACTACCGTTGCCAGCTGTTATTTCTAATCGATGAATTAAGATAAGAAATAATAAACACAATTATATCATAAGGTTCGTATCGTATAACTTCAACTTTAATGTGCATGCAAACCTAATAATAATATACTACTAACATTTCCAAGTTGTACTATTACTGTGCATGCATAACATATATTTGAGCATTCTAATTATTACCAATTTAATATATTTGACATCAGCATGATAATATCACGTCGTTTGTAAAACCGCCTACAGTGCATGCGCACGAACCAATTATAGTACCAATATAACAGTGATATCAATAATCGACAAGAGAATTATTCAAGGAGTCACGAGAAAAACAGACAGAGCTTCATTAAGGGCAAATCCGAGCTGATTTGAAACCACCCCGCAATGCTTCTATCGCAGACAAAGAAAGTGAGAAAGCACTGTCAGAGCGGATAATTTCAAATAAGCTCGGGGTGTGCCTTTAAAGGGCGCTAAACCTCATTCAACTACCACATCACATCAGTCGTTTGGTGATACAGAACAACGAGATAGTGTGTGAACTGAAGAGATCGCGGAGTAATATATCGCGTTCGCTTTGATTCTACGATAACCTATTTCAGGGAAACTCTCAAGGGCATGATTCGCGGCCTACTGTTGTTAGGGGAGACGGACGGGTTTGAGTAAGAGTTAGAGGGGGGAAATGAAAGCTGATGTAGTGGCGAGCATAGAGACAATCAGAGAGATTACCAAGAGGCAGAGAAACAACTTGTGACTTGAGAGGGAGATTCATTTCGAAGTAGTCAGTTTTTTCCACGCAACTTTTTCTTCGAAAAGCGCGTATAAGAGGGTGAGAAAGATAGGGTGGGAAATTTCCGTGTGGACTTTGTGGTTGTTTGAGCGGATAAGTACGGAATCAACAAAGTTGCAAACTTGTTATTGAACTAAGGCACAGATATTAATTTATTTAGAATTATTATGTAATTTTTATGCATACTTATAATTGTATATTTAATTAAGTCATTTTATCGCACGAAATACAAGGAATAAAGACAAATTTTGTGTATGTACGCCACTGGATATTTGCACAATTCGAACTACGTTCTCTTCATCAAAACAAATTAATATTTTTTTCGAATTACAAAAGCAATTTTGAAGTGAATAAAAGATAAAAAATAGGTATTTGTTATAGCTTCATAATTCTAGCCATGATGAAGATATTGATCATTTTCTTCGTAAAGCGAATGGATTGTATACAAGATAATGAAATGGGTATCATGAAATATCCCTTATTGTATTTAGTGTGTCAAAACAACTCAATGCATAAGAGGACTTTGGTGAAGGGGATATTTTATAAGATAAATTTTTATTTTATTTTTACCATTTGAAAGGCAAAATTTTAAAAAAAATAGCATGAATAGATTAAAATACAGTTGAAAAAATAAAAATAATGTGTTTTTATGCATTGAAAAAAGTTAGTTCACGATGAGTGATCTTCCCTTATCCCGTGAGTACTTCCACCCCCTCTCCCATAAAAATTGGTGTAGTGGTGCGGAAATTCGACGTATCACACCGCATTTATTTAACATTCCATGAATATTTTCTGATGCATATTTTGATTGAAAAATGCTTTACTCTGCTCTCAGGCAATGTATGAAAAAATAAAGAATTTCCAAGAGCCAAAGCAAGCTAGGGAAGCCATTAGTAATAGGCAGAAAGTATTACTGTAAGCACACTAAATGACCAGGCGTGCAGAGAGAGGGCGCGTTTTTGTTGCTTTAAACTATAGATAGCGTGAATATTCGTTATTTCTGTTGTCGTCTTTTACTGCTATCTTTACGGTAAAATTAGGTCATTCTCACTTGTATCAAGAAATTTTAATGTATGTATCCTGCGAAAACTCAGGACTTGCAAAAGACTTGCGTTAAGAGAGGATAGGGACCCGCGATATTTCTTATAAATTGACTAATGACTATAAATTTGTGTTGACAATAATTTTTCGTTCAGCTACATCTCTACGTTCAATCTATGGCCGGTAAATAGCCAGTAAGTAACTTAATTTGACGCGTAAATACTTTGCGTAACTCTTGAACGTATGCTAGAGAGTGAAATGCATCTACTGCACACCACAAATCGCTAACTGACTTTTTTCCCGCTTACCTAAACTAGCTCGTCCATAATAACAGATTGCACTAAAACGGCTTGTATGTGTATGTTTATGTATGTTTATCAAAGTTTAAGTGGATTGCGCCATTCATGATTTATTTAAATATTATAGTTAAATAAATAAATAAATCATAATTTACAAGGACCAATCATGTGTCAAAAATCAAACAATCTTCTTCGGGCATAAGATAATTATGCTATTTTATGTCTGTTCTGGCTGATCTTTATCTCTGATTAAACTATCCTTAAGTGCATCATATCTCATTAGCAAATGATGTTTTAACATCATTTTCACGTCGATAAAGGCAATTAGATGGTTGAAAGTAATGGATAAACACTCGAAATCCATGCGAAGTCCGTGATAAGAACGTTTAGCTATGTGTACTCGAAAACGACGACAGCAGTGATATTTAACAACTATAGGCTAATGTTTGTGGAAATAAAGCGTTTATTTAATGCATCTTGGTATAATATATTACGTTGAAAAAATGATAGAAATATAATTTTACTTCCTAATTTCCAGGTCCTTAGATATAGTATCCTACTGTTTGTAACCGAGAAAGAAAACGGGAAGTTATTTATAAATAATTCGAAGCACTCAATAATATATAACGAAATGAATAGAATTCAGTCATAGTTTCTTAAAGGAATTTTTTTTGAAAAGTATAAGAGCAGATTGACTGCAATGTATTATGGAAAAGCTAAAAATATAAAGTATACACCTAAAACGGAACCAAGTGCCCGAATAAAACAAAGGCTCGCCGAAATTTCTTGAATGATTTCATGAACTTGATGGGAAGTGATCCTTTTGAACTTGTAGAGCACGTTAGACGACGTCATGCGCAGGGACTAAAATCTTAGACGCAAGCAATTTATCGAAAATATCGACAAAGTGCGATATATTTCACCTGCTGGCGCATGCTGACAGCTATCATTCTAGCTACGATTATTGACGCATTACTCATGCTGCACTGTACTGATAAGGTCGAGCGTACTGTGATAAATCAATAATCGATCGATCGAAATCGAACTAAATCGATTATGTAAACTGAGAGATGTAAGTGCGAGAGTACTATGTACGATAAAATTATATTTGATTCTTGACAAAAATATTCATCGATTACAACGATGCCATCTTTTTTTGCGGGCTAGAGAAAGTGAGAGAGTACTCAAATATAGGAGAGCGTTTTTTTTTGGCACACGGCTGTCAATGCGAGAGAGTGTTCGTGAAACATTTGGGACATTGGCGAGATAAGACCACTTTCAAGCTGATCAATAACGACCCCTACATCTTCTTAAATTCCCCACTCGAGCAAATTTGAATATCTCCGCTCTGCCACACTCTCTCGCTTTGTTTGTCCACGAGAGAACGTTGCCAGGGTAGAAATTAGCTTGTCCTTTAATCAACATCGCGTTCTCGTTTCTCTACATCCTCTCCGATTTCCAATTTCTTGAGTTATTTATATTTGCAGTGACCGATGCTTAATTACTACTTCACCCGATGATAATCGTGGAAAACAATCATAGACATCATAGTTAGGTTGCATCAATGAGGTGAGTGTTAATTTCTAAAACCAATATTTTCACGTTTTGCAACCCCAACGAAACTTTGTTTTCAGGATTTGACCTCGATTCATTTATTCACAGATCATAATTTTTTCCACCGTGGTTAATTTTTTCAACTCCTCGTGATGAATCCTGAGGATAGAAGGTATGTAGATTTTCATTGAAATTTTAAGTATATACATTGGGGACGAAAAACGTCCGCTCTGGTCACACTCTCTCGCAGACCAAGAAAGCGAGAGAGTGTAGCCGGAGCGGAGACTTTCTGATTTGGTTTGGGTTTGTCGTTAAATAATCAATGAAATTGGAGAGTGTCGATCGAACAACGACCTTTATGGTTCGTTGCGAATGAACAAACGCGTGCGTTATCGTTGGACAGAATTCGGAACGGAGAATGCGATGCCTCTCATGGACCGGTAATTTCATTTGTTCAAATCGCAGAACCTTAAAGGAATATCCCAAGCTAATTTGAAACTCCCCGCTCTGGCCACACTCTCGCTTTCTTTGTATGATATTGCCAGATCGGCGAGTTTCAAATAATTTCGGTGTGTGCCTCACGAAAAACTCTCAAAAGTAACTAAAAGAAAAGCTTGCCCTCTTTTGCACACTTTGAAATTCGAATATTCTTACAGCTTCCGGACAGTATCCTAAATCTCCGTCTCTGGTGCAATCCTAAGTTATTCAACGATCTATACGACATCAAAGAGGTTCGATTATCACGTTTTAACACATGCATTGCGTAACGTTTCGAGAGCGACCATTGTGTGACAGTGAAATAGTTAGAGCAAAAAAAGAGAGTACGCACAAGTGAGAGATTACTTCTCCACTTCTTCACACCATCTTACCTTCGCCGGACCAATTTGATATTTAAAAGAGATAGGCATAGTTTCTGAACTATGCGACACAGGAAATAGTCATTGCGGAGGTACTAATAAAGCAAATGATTTTATACGCTCATTATTACGTTATTCTATTTGCAGAGATTTGAATCGATCAATGAAAGTACCCTTCATAAGCTTGTGCGAACGCGAGCGAATCCTCATGAATCTCTTGTTCGGAATTGCTGGTATTCGATTTGCCCTATTACCTTCATAATATAGCCTCAAAGGCACACCCCGAGCTAAATTGAAACTCTCCGGTCTGACAATGCTCTCACGTGGACAAAACGCGAGAGAGAGTGTGGCCAGAGCGGAGAGTTTTGAATTGGCTAGGGGTGTACATTTAAGGGAATACCCACGTGCATGCTATTTTCGCACTCTGACCACTCTCTTTCATTTTCATCGATCACGGTTAGATCGGAAAGCTTTAACACGGGGTGTTCCTTTGGCGAGTGTTATGTGTGCTGTGTTGTCTCATGCTCTCTTAGCACTATAAAACATTGCAACCATAATATTTCATTTATTTTAGTATGTACAGCCGGTTCGCCTCTACCCTGGGCAGTCTGGATCGAATCTATGACTTCATTTTGACCGGAGAAGATGAAGATAAGGTTTTGGTAAGCGATTTCTCATTTTTATGCCAAATTTTACTCTCTGGCAATCCTCTCTCGTAGACAAAGACAGTGAGATAGCCGGAGCGGAGAGTTTCAAATTAGCTCGGTTTGCCTTTGAATGAGCAAGTGTGATAAATGATAACTTCAGATCAAGCGACCAATGGACTATCGTGAGACTGGTAAGAATATCGATCGGGATGCTGAAATGTTCTACTTTGCCGAGGTGACCTTTCACTCACAATTTGACACTTGTTAATCAATCGCTTATCCACGAAAAACCCTTGTAATGCATAGTTATATTAATTATTTAAATGCAGCTAAATTACTCTCCGCTCTGACAGCACTCTCTCGTAGCCATTGAAGGCCAGAGAGCAGTGCGAGATCGGAGAGATTCAGGTATGTTTATGAGTATAAGACCACGTTTCAGTCCCCACCACGTCCGTTCCCTTTCTGCTCGCAGTACATTCAGCTTCGGAAGGGCTTCTACAATGCCAAGTGTTTTGCACCGAAGATGGTTGAAAGTATGTTCAAAGAAGACTCTAAAACATGATACATCGTCCAACAAAACAAAAAAAAATCCTTCAACGAACTCCTTCATGTAACTTCTTGGAGGCAACAGTTGGTCCTTTTATTTTGATGGAATAAGCGAGTGTACCGTAGAGAGACAGCAGAAGAATTACAACAATGTTTACTCACCGTTGCGCGAGATCTGATATATTACAGACTCTATAATATAGAGCATGTTTTTTATTAGTACAACCACGTTCTTGCGCACTGTAGATTTCAGTTTTGATAAGTGCTATCTGAATTTTCTCTTTTTTTTCAGATTTCTTCTGCTCCCTGTTTAACTCTGTGGCGATGGTTGACATTCTTGAAGGCGGTGTCGAAGACTACCATGACGATTTCGATTCGTATGCCCTACCATTGAGGGTGGAGTTCATGGTCAGTGGTATCATTGCTAATGGACACTAACAGGGACACTATCGATTAAACCCAAGCTAATTTTACTCTCATTGTCGGCATTGACAACATTATTTCGCCGAAAAAGGAAGCGAGAAAGTGTGGAGATTCAATGTAGCTCGGGGTGCTTTAATTGGTTCTAAAGTTTTTAGAAACTAATGAAAATATGTTATAGCATAGTCTTTATGAATAATAATCGATTTTTTTCTGGGAATAAATCGAAGTAAAATTTTTAAATTGTTTAGGAGCTGATCATGCGTGGAACGGACGGTAAAGGAGTTCACCTCTATAACGGCACTTCGATGACAATCGCGGATAATCACTACAAGGAGGGAGCAAAGAAGGTAACCTTTAACGCATATGTCGAAAAGTACGTTACAAACTACGAAGCCTGACCGCATTTTGAGCCGAAAATCCTCGAAAAATCGAAAAACCTGACCGCATTTGGTAGTTTTTGTTGAATACCTGACCGCATTTGAGAAGAAAATCCCGAAAGATCATAAAATCTGACCGCATTTTGAAAATGTGTAACGTAGCTATTCGACCTTTGCTCGCAGTACTCTCTCGTGTCTATCGTATACATTGAGAGTGTATGATCAGAGGGGCTGTGCAAATG
This sequence comes from Parapristionchus giblindavisi, assembly GCA_943737045.1. Taxonomy (NCBI): domain Eukaryota; kingdom Metazoa; phylum Nematoda; class Chromadorea; order Rhabditida; family Diplogasteridae; genus Parapristionchus; species Parapristionchus giblindavisi. The sequence goes on along the minus strand of CALSFV010000027.1, from coordinate 778,345 downwards.
ATTTTCCTGACTTCGGGCAAATCCTAGCCTGTGCATTGGCAAACCGTCATTTTTAGGTAACAACTTACCCGTATGTTGCTAACAAAATCATATGCACAAGCAGTAAACCTTGGGAATTATGTGGTGGGCTCTCATAGGCAGTGAATATTCTGTGATTTATTATTTTCAGGAATTGTTCTTCCGCCCTTCCTACGTTGGCCAACTCCTCTATGCGTGCAGTGTTGTTCGTGATGGAGGAAATGCAGTCATCAATCTCCTCGACACTTTCTCAACCTTGTCCATTGGTCAGTTCTCATTTCGCGTTATTTATCAGGATCACTATGCGAAAAATCGGGAAAAGGATCAAACTTGCAATAGATTTTTTTCATCAATTCAATAGACAGTCCCGCTCGAGCGCAGTATGTAGCGGCTAACAATAAGGCGCAATGTCACGTGCCTCGGCGTACAGCTTTAAGTGTTGGCAATCGAGCGGGACTGCATAATAATGGTTCTTATTGAGACATTTTAAGCCGTGATCTACCTCGCCCACATCGCTTTTGAGCGAATTTCCATCTACAAACCGAATACAAGTCGTCCTGCAAACTCGGAAAAGTAGCTTACTTTCAGCAATTTAACAAAAATATATTATTTTTAAAGGTATCTTATCTGTCAAGGTCGACGTGCTAAGGAATCGGAGATAATCAAGAAATATTTGGAGGAATCTTTGCATGATGTGGTATGAAGTTGATACTTAGGCCATGCTCAAATGTTGCTGAAGAAATGAAAAGCATATAAAAGTCTCCTCACTCATATTTTTTCTTTTTTCGTGACTTTTGAACATGTCATTATTGTGAATTGACACACTAAATAAATAAGAGCCTTTGCCTGAATGTAGAAACGTGAATGAATTAGCTGGGCATTGTCAGTACAGGCAACGGCGGGTTTTTTGAAAAATGAAGATAAAAAGTTCGGCAATACAGGATTCAAACCCATGAGTTAGACAGTCGGGAGCGCCAAATGATTAGTGCTGCCTAACTATTCTTGTCATTTGTCCTTCGCTAAGATATAGGGTGATGTAAACAATAAATTGTGGCAAACTTGTGCTTTTTGCAGGTGCGTGACAAGGATTGACAACTTTATCGCACCCAATTGCAGTCAGACATCAAATTTAATACAGATTGTTGTCAATGTGTCTAATAAATATTAGTGGTTGCAATTAATGAATGAACTGTTGACAGACAAGAAAAATGAGGATGATACAAGTCATGACCAGAGAAATGTGCTTCTTTCTAGTCAGACAACAAAAAATCTTCTTTTTGATGTCAATCGATTCTTGCCTTCTCATTGACATCAAAACGAATATTTTTTGTTGTCTGAATAGAAAGAAGCACATTTCTCTAGTCATTCCATTTTTTGGTGCATTTTCACATCCTCATAATAATGAGACGATAGTTCATTAGTCAAAGCGGCGCACCTCAGACGGGTTTGGTGACGCGGCGGAGAGTGTGACAGAGAGAATCATTTGATGCCATCTCAAACGCACACACTCTCTAATGCAGCCCACCAAACCCGCCTGGCATCCGCCTCGCCCTCTTTATAAGTTGGAAAACGTGATTAGCCATTCATTGTTGTCTCGCTATTACAGAGGCTGAACTAACGTGTTCTGACATGTATCATCCTCAGTTTTCTTGTCTGTCTACAAAATAGTCACTATCTGTTGCCACATTTATTTATTTCATACTTTTGACTACAATCGTTTTACTTTTTGAAGTCTGACAACAAAGTTCTCCGATAAAGTTGTCAATCGTTTGCCGTTGTCACACACCTGCAAAAAGCACAAGTTTGCCAAAATTTATTGTTTACATCACCCTATATGTAAAGAATTGAGGTTGGCATGAACATTCGCGGCACTCCATTTTTAAACTCTAGAAACAATTGAACTGCGCACTAAGTTCGATTTACTTTCAGAATGATGATAACACACTTTTATTGCTGATCCCTGAATCCTTTCTTAGAGAGGACGAGCCATTTTGTGAATTTGTCACAGCTGCTAATGAGCAGTGAGTTTTTTTTCTCGATAAATTCACAAAAAAAATTAAAAATGAATATTTTTAGCTTCGCTCAGAGGCAAACCAAATTTCTTATTAAATACTTGAGGATGATGAAGAATAAGTATTTAGTCGATACACATCAGGTATTATTTTATTATTTAAATTTTGAACTCTAAAATTTAAAAAGAAGTATTTATATTTCAGGATCAATGCATGGACATTTGCGTGCCCTTCTATAAGATTCCATTTGTTTCTCCAACGGAGAGTGAAGAAATCGCAGTTGACGTGAAACGTCAAAATCCCGAAATTGTTTTCAATCATTACTTTCCGGGCGTGGTGAGTACTTTAAATATGAAAAATAAGTGTTTGTTTTTATTATGATACATTCATTTTAGCATGAATTAGATGAGATTCTGAGTCGACCTCGACTAAAATTCGATTTCAAACATCTCGAATATAAGGGAGAACCTGAAAAAGAAATATTCATGACTCCATGTGGAGATTCTGAGCCTCGACTTATTGTATCAACTACGGTATAAATATTGATTATAACTAAATATTTACGTTGTTTTTTTATGTATTTATTATACAGCTATTTCTTGTCTTTGTTAATCAACATAATTTCGAAATTATTTTATTGAAACCTTTTTATTCAGTTTAAAGTCGGATTCCGCAATGCTTCGGCTGGGGAATATTCCGTTTTGGACGAAGCCCATACCATTCCGCCTAATACCATCTTACTTGCGGATATAACAAATGTAATTTATTTTAATAATTTAAAAATGCACACACCGAGCTAATTTGAAAATCCGGTCTTGCTACAATCTCTAGCTTTCGTGTCTAGTATAGAGCAGGGTTGTGCGGAAAATTTTCCGACCGGAAAAATTTTTCGGTTTTTCCGACCCCTTTTCGGTAAATTTTCCGACCGGAAAATTTTCCGAAAAAATACCGGAAAACCGGAAAAAATTAAATGCTCTACAGAGTAAAAAATACATATGAAACACAACATTTGAAGATTTTTTGGTCATTTTTATCAGACTAGTCATAGTTCTTTCCCATGATTCGATAATAATGATCAACAATCACGTATATGGCGTTGTTGTTCCTAAACGCGAACATTCAACTCCTAGGATTCTAAGCTTCACATTGTTCGTTTGTATGAGGCCGTTTGTGTAAGAGTCGGACAAATACGGGGGAGGGTTGGCACAGGCCAAAAATTTTAATATCCTAAAAACTTGTGTATAGGGGTTATCGACCTCGCTGATGAAGATGAGCATAGTCATTTTGGCTCCAGTGGTCCCGCAATGCCTGGGCGGGATTACGGTAACATCACGTTTTCAAGTCGTTCTCGGTCCATGGTTGAGCTAGAGGTATGAAAATTGGGCTCCTGGGACAGAATTCGATGGCGATGATGGCTGTCTACTTCATTAGTTTTGAAAATTTCCCAAAAGGTCGATAACGGGAAATTTTGATCGAGGCGGTTGTGCAAATAGCGAGTATGACAGTTCGAACCGGCGTGGCGAGAGGATTCCAACGATATATTTTGAGCCCTTATCTCCGTCGAGATAAGGGCTCAAAATATATCGTTCATTGGCTCGATATAGTGATCTGCGTCAGCATCAGGAGTTGTTTACGTCTCAATGCCGCGCGCTCCCTCGCCACTCTCTCATTTCCGCACGCTCTCTCGCCACTCTCGAGAGTGCGAGATAGCGTGCGGAATTGAGAGAGTCCTCTTGCAAGGCGCACATCATTATATCGAGCCAATGAAACCTTTCTCGACGGAGATAAGGGCTCAAAATATATCGTTTGAATCCTCTCGCCACGCCGGTTCGAACTGTCATACTCGCTAGTTGCACAACCGCCTCGATCAAAATTTCCAGTTATCGACCTTTTGGGAAATTTTGAAAACTAATGAAGTAGACAGCCATCATCGCCATCGAATTCTGTCTCAGGAGCCCAATTTTCATACCTCTAGCTCTAACATGGACCGAGAACGGCTTGAAAACGTGATTATACAGTAATCACGCCCAGGCGTTGCGGGACCACTAGAGCCAAAATGACTATGCACATCTTTATCAGCGAGGTCGATAACCCCTGTACACAAGTTTTGAGGGTATTAAAATTTTTGGCCTGTGCCAACCCTTGTTCGACTCTTACGCAAACGGCCTCATATGTTTTTGGGTAATTGTTATCTTTTATTTGCTGCAAAATGATTTTTGATCATTCCTATGTATGCTTTGATCGTTTTCGAAAGAAATTGTTATATGAAACACAAGAAAATGCGTTTTGCAGAAAATTTTCCGGATTTTCCGATTTTTTCGGTATTTTAGACCGGAAAAAAAGTTTTCCGAAATTTTTTTCGAAAAATATTTTCCGCACAACCCTGGTATAGAGTATAGTCAATTAATATTTTCCTCCAAATATTGCTATTGGTTAATGAAGCTTAGAATAATTTAGATCGAGACTACCACAAATCCAACAGTATTAGTTCGAATTCTCGATGCGGGCGTACTTTTCGGAGATGATATTTCTAACCTACCCTTCCTCGAAAGACTTGAAGCTGCTGAAAAGTTTGCACATGCATGTTCAAAGGTAATTTCAGTCAATACAATCGATAACCATTTATATTTTTGAGATCGGGGTCCAGAATAAAACAGTTTATCGCGTGGCCAAGTACAAAAAAATCACCAGTGGATGGAAGGTGCAATTTGTATTTTACTTATTATTTTTCATACTTCATAAATATATTTCAACAAGTGAGAAGAACGAATTAAAATTAAGAAATCTGCATTGTGAAATGTAAATGCCACCACATTGCCAGCAAAAAAGTCGCATTACCATTGAGAACTTCTTTGATAGATACAATTGATAACTTCTTTGATATTAGTAGTACACTCCAACTAATATTGCTCACCGCTCTGGCAATACCCTCTCGCAGACTAAGAAAATGAGAGAGCCTAAAAGTACTTTGTATGTATATAAATAAATAAATAAATATTGAATTGCTTTTAAAATTCTTTTCAGCCCGAATCGATACCAGACACGATTCGCGCCGGTTCTTACCTTTTTCAGAAGAATCAGCTTCGATTTGTCATGGGTAAAACTGGTTTTCTCCTTACTTTTCTATTTGATTTATTTAAAAAATATGCCTGTTTTAAAAAAAAAGTCTGTTTTCAGAAGAACCTAACAGCAAACATCCCCGCTCGTTCATTCAAATGCTCGACGCAGCGTCATACTTGTAATACGTGGATTTCCACTTTTCAAATTTAAATAGTGCTGTCTCAAATACGGCAAATACTACTACTTATCCTTTCTTTTTCATTTCACTCGTGCTTTACTTGTTGCAACACATAAATTGAATTTTAGAATTTTGAATTGAAATTACAGGAAATAATCGTTTTGAGATTCTCTGCTTTCATGTTTTGCCTTATTTGATCTCTTTAGGTTCTTTTTTTTGTCTCAGCAAATATATTGTTGAATCCTCCAGATATGTGCTGATTGCTTGCCCGAAATTTATTATTCTCCTTTTCAAGTCAACTAATGTATTATTTTCGTTGCCTGTCACAGTACTTTTGTTCTAGTCATTGTCTTCGAGGAGCAAGGCAATTAATTATGATAGAGTTTTAGTGATGAGCGGTCGTTCTCGCTTACCATAAAGTTTTAAATGCACACCCCGAGCTAATTTTGCTCACCGCTCTGGCAAAGTTCTGTCGCAGACACAGAGAGCGAGATTGCACTGACAGAGTTTAAAATTAGCTCGGACGTGCCTTTTGCCTTTAAAATATTGTTACGACTCGCCACCGCCGTGATCTAGCTTTATTTTCATATTTTTATATAATATTTAGTTACATCTCCATAAGATCTGTTACGTTTGCTTCTGATAATCAATTTAGGTTAATATTTAGAAGTATAAGATTGTAGTAATTATGATTTAAGATCGTTTGCTTATGATAAATGATTATCTGCCGCGGCCTTATCTTCGTAATCTCGGTTTCACACCGATTGCTCATATTCATTTTGCCCGTGTTTTGAATTATTTTGAGATGTCACACTGCTTCTTATAACTTTAACATAGCCTAGCATAATTGCAAAAGAGTCCTAACTCATAGATTTATGAACTGCTCGGAAGAAGATGAATGAAGAATTATCCAAGATAGAAATGTCCCGTTGTATGCACGGACAAACTAATTCATTCAGTGGCAAACATTCGTTTTGTGCTTGATAAAGATTGTATTGTTATATTAACATAATTGCATGGTACCGCATGTAGACCGAATTGTCGTTATAAACATCCTTCATAAGGAGATCATAAGAACATTCAGAAATTGTCCACAAGCAACAGATTTCGAAATAATAATACGATAAATGGTTTAATACTTGTATTTTCTATAAACTACCCCAAATACGACAAAAAAGACTCTTCAGACATGGTACTAATGCTGGAATATGTAGTCCACATCTGAATCAAATATCACTGTAAAGATGAGTATTTATTGTAAAGACTTCAATCAATTGCAACTATATCTTTATCACATTCGCACATTGGTGCGGTGAGTCATGGCAGGGGGTCCTTCATAGATCCATGACGTTCAATTCTTTCTTCTAATCATCGCTTCGTCGTGTATCTTGATGTTCTTTCAACATCTGTGCTCGAAGTAAAATCCAGAAAAAGAATGCATTAGAAATTGAAGTTAACAACCCACGTAGCAGTAGAAGCTCTGTCCAAAGTGGCTGCAGGAAGAAGGAATTATAACTCCCGGCAACTATATATCTAATCAATATGCACGCTTCTTGACCTACATTGTTTTTCCTCCTGTTTATGATCATCATCTCTCACTTATCACTCTAATTCTCTCGTCCCTTCTCTCCCTATGATACTCCATGCAAATTGTACATCATGTATATTATTTCAAAGATCTCGTTATGCTGATTTCACTGCTACCCTATTTCTCAATTTTCGTCCACAGATAGCGTAGAAAAACGCTGACTCATTCTCAACTCTCATTCACCGCGGAGGGGCCATTATAGGAACAAAAATGGGAAAAAACTCATGAGTCATTCCGCTACCCTACTTCTTACACCTCTAGGTCTGTGCATGTGTCTGCTCTTTCAGAACAGCAGGACGATAGGATTTGTTTGAGTTTGATTAATCTATTTTTGGTGTAAAAATTACCCTTTATTCGCAACTGGCATGATCATAGTTTTCGTAACTACCTCATCGCTTTTGATATTCATTTTATTTGATTTTGTACTTCATTATCGATTTATTTTCGTGCGTGATTGTCATTTTTAACTATCGTACATGTAAAAATAGTTGTATCATGAACGGTGTGAATGGATCTGAACGGATCAGGGCGATCAAACGGGATTGTGAGCGAGCCGGCCATTTTCGTTATTTTTCTTTCTTTTCATTGTTTTTCTTTTCATCGAATCTACTATATTAAAATTCATGATGCCAAAATATTGCCATTTATCAAAAATCATCATTTTCGCGAGGAATAAATTGCTCCAATGAACCAAAATTGACCCATTTATTCAGCGTATAATCGGAACAATTTATTCATTTGTAAAGCAATGATTTTTGCTAAATGGCAATATTTTGGCGTGATTTCTTTCAATACAGTAGATTCGAAGGAAAGAAAAACAATGAAAAGAAAGAAAAATAACGAAAATGGCCTTCTCGCTCACAATCTCGTTTGATCGGCCTGATCCGTTCAGATCCATTCACACCGTTCATGATACAGCTATTTTTACATGTACGATAGTTGAGATGAGAACAAATTTGTAACTCTCCGCTCTGGCCACACTCTCTCGTCATAAAAGTGGCAGAGCGTTGCCAGAGCGGAGAGTTTCAGATTAGTTCGGGGGTTGCATTTTCTAATTCTGTTTCATGGTATTTCAGCCGCAACCTCTATCACCTCTGATCACAAATATCATTTCGTTGTTACACATCTCACCTATTCTTCGTTGCTCTTTCATTTCATGAATTATCTGCTTCGCTCACTATCACAAACATACTCTTATGAATTCTGAAAGGTCAGTGAATGCTGATGGAAGTTTTGAACGGCTTTACGGCTGGATTTTTAGTATGGCTGGATGATATTTATTCAAACCTGACAGCTTATGCTTTTAATGTTATCAATTTTCTTGACATATAATAAATTACGACTGTCTAAACCAATTATTATGGAAGTAGCTCGGCTGTGATAAGTTGTTAGTTGAATTTCAAAATGAACAAAACGGAATCAAATCATTTAAATTTTTAAAATTTAATATATTTATCATTCAGAATAAACATCGAAGAGAGGCCTAAATGGCTCGTTGCCAGTGATGAAACGAGAAATTTTGTCATGAGAAGAATTCAGAATAAAGAATGGATCGCAAGTCATGGACCGGTACTGTAATCTTAATATTTTATAATATTTTTCGTTAAAAAATATAAGAAATGATGAAAACACTATTTATGCTTGCAGCTTATCTTATTGTATCATCATTTCTAGACTGACCAAGGTCGATCTAAATTCACATAAACTAAAATAATTCAATTATTGTATAGTTTAAATTCATAAATTCATTGCTGTTCCAGATAGTATTATGTTTTTTGTTCCATGTAACATGGCTTTCATTTAGCTTCCGGAGACTCTTCTGAACTCTCGCGTTTGGTGTCATCCCCACCTATTCGAAGAACTATTATACAACAGAGAGGTTTCGTTACGAATTGATTTTTTTGTTGCTTTAAAGGGAGCGTAACCTCTCTCAATGGTCTCTTCAACGGTCTACGCTCTCTCGTTGTTAGAGAACAGAGAAATAGTGTGCGCAATGAAGAGGTCATTGAGAGAGATTACGCTCAGTTTAAGACAATAGTGTCCCTAAAAAATGAAATAAATTTTGTAATGCGGTGTTACATTTCGAAACGGGTGACGCGTCCGTCAACTTCAATTTCGGAGTGTTTTGGGTCTCGAGTGGAAAACCCTGGTGGGTCATGAAATTACTGTAAAAAGTTACGGTAGTCAACACATATTGATCGATGGTTACGGTAACTTCTTACCGTATTCCAATTGTTTATCAGGGTTTTCCACTCGAGACCCACCACACTTCAAAATTGAAGTTGACGGACACGTCACCCGTTTCGAAATGTAACACCGCATAAGGTGAAAGATCTATGGCGAGAAGCAAATAGGCATGTTCTGTCATTTCAGAGATTCAAGTCAATCAATGAGGAAACACTACATGAGAAGATACGTTCTCGTGCCAATCCTCATGAAGTTCTTTTAAAGAATGACTGGTTAGCATTGTTGAAACGATTATATTAAACGGGTCAAACTAATTTGTCCTAGACTCAGAGCGAGTTTGGCCAAAAGACCATGGCCAGAACAGTTGGAAAACTCTCTTACCTATGATCTTTTCATTTCAAACCCAAATCTTCGCAAACCAGAAATGCCTGAGCAGTGAGTTGTGAAGAATGCGTTGGCTATGGCACGTCATTCTGAAAATCATTTTTTTCTGCAATTTAAGCATGTTCGGTCGTTATGCTTACGCGCTCGGCAGTCTAGATCGTATTTATGATTTCATTCTAACAGGAGAAGACGAGGAGAAAGTGCTGGTTCGTGATTTTTTTCCTTTTTTGATGGAATTTTTTTGCGAACACGCAGAATTTTAATGAAAGATTTGTTTAGATCAAACGCCCAATGAATTTTCATGAACCTGGTCAGAATATCGATCGAAACGCCGAGATGTTCTACTTTGCCGAGGTTTGAACATTCGGTCTTTTAGAAGAGTTTTGTCATTTTTACGGAAGTTTTGCTTACTTTGATATTATTTCAAACAATGTTTCAGTCACAAGTTCTCGCATTTCCGTTCGCTTCACAATATATTCAACTTCGAAAGGGCTTCTACAATTCGAAATGTTTCTCGCCGATGATCCATAAACGTATTATTTCATAAAACTAAGATTTCGGCACATCGGGTCATAGATTAGGTCACACTTGTGATTTGGCATCCACACAGTCATGCTCTCTTTTATCACCAGAATTGGTGCTGATATCTATCTATCATCTATCATCATCTATCTATCATATCTATCATGTCTATCATATATATCTATCATATCTATCATGTCTATCATATCATATATATACATATCATATACATATCTATGCATGATCACGGACACACGTATGTTTGATCCGAAAATTTCATGCGTTGTTATTCCTGATTATTGATCATCCAGACCTTACATGCACAATTCGTGATCATGCATGGCTTCAAACACCTGAGCCATTATAATTAAATCAACTATCTTCAGAATTGTACTGTTCGATGTTCAGTTCACCAGCGATGATGGACTTCGTAGAGTCAGTCGACGGTGAGTTCAGAACAGCTGTCGATATGTACGCCCGTCCTTGCCGGACCGATTTCATGGTATCGTTGACTGATTTTTTTTTAAATTTAAGTTCAAGAATAACAGCATAAACTAGACGGACAGATGGACAAACAGAAAAAAACAAACATACATGTAGATACACAGACAGACATACTGCCTGACAGATTAACCGTGAGTGCATAATTAGCTGTCGTCCCCTTATGTATATACAAAATCGTACCGTATGTCCTTCTATTCTTTCCTTCTGTTTATCGATGCAATGTTTCAGGATTTGATAATGCGTGGCACCGACGGTCAGGGAGTGCATCTCTATTCTGGATGTGTTATGACGGCAATGGAAGACCGAAGTGTGGGCGGAGAGAAGAATGTAAAATTATTATTTTTATTATTATTATTAAATTTTTAATCAGTTTATTTTCTATAACAAATGCGCTATAATTGTTCAAGAGACTTCCGCATATCATGTACGGAGAGCATTTCCAGAGCGGAGAGCAAAATTCGCTCGAGGTGACACAAGGTCGAATGAGAACCGATGAAAAATGACCGACTGGATGAAAACCATTTGCATACTTTTCTATTCATTGGCGCTTGCCTCTCATATGCATATGGTTATTATCCAGTCGGTTATTATTCATAGGTTCTCATTCTACCTAGTGCCTTCGTGATGTGCTTTTAAAAGTTTTTTTGTGTGCATTTTTAAGCGAAACCCCAAGCTAATTTAAAACTCTCCGCTCTGGCCACACTTTCTCGCTTTCTTTGTCTACGAGAGAGTATTGCTTGGGCTGTGCCTTTAAAGGTCTTAAAAAGATTCATTTCAGCCTATTCATTTCAGGAACTATTCTTTCGATACTCATACGCGGGTCAACTCCTCTATGCTTGTAGTATTGTTCGTGCAGAAGGAAATGCAGTTATACATTTGCTCGATACGTTCTCAACGCTTTCAATTTGTGAGTAGTTTAACATTATTTCAAAATACTAAAAAAATATTTAAAAAAGCATGACGGTTGAACTTTGGAGGTGGTTTAAAAGATATCCGAAATGTTTTGAATTTTTCAGCTGTAATTTATCTCGCTCACATCGCCTTCGAACGAGTATCCATCTACAAGCCGAATACAAGTCGTCCTGCAAATTCGGAAAAGTAACTTTTTCACCGTTTTGTTCAAAAAGATTTAGTTATCGATTAATTTTCTTTTTTAGGATTCTTATCTGTCATGGTCGTCGCGTTAAAGAATCCGAAATAATCAAGAAATATTTGGAGAAAGCTTTGGATAATATGGTCAATACATCAAAATTACTTTGCAAAAATGCATTTACTTTATTTTCAGAGTAATGATAATAATCTTTTGGCATTGATCCCTGAGACTTTTCTCAGACATGATATAAACTTTTGTGAATATGTAACCGCTGCTAACGAAGAGTTAGTTTATTCACGTATTTTTGAGAAACTAATTTTAAAATGTTTCAGTCTTGCCCTCAGGCAAATTCGTTTTCTTAATAAATATGAAAGAATGTTGAATGATTGGAATTTAGTCGACGCGCATCAGGTTTTTGGGACAATTTATGATAATATTATTATTATGTCAATCTATATCAATCAATATTATGCCAATCTTGATTTTTTTTTAATTTCAGGAAAAATGCTTGAAGATTTGCATACCATTCTACAAGATTCCTTTCATTTCTGCACTTGATGGTAGACTAATCTTGAATGATGAGAACAGGCGAAATCCTAATGCAGTTTTCGGTAAATTCTTCAAGGAGTTGGTAAGAATTATCTATCCCAAAAATGTACATAAGAAAAGATCTCTCGACTCAAACCATATTCGTTTTCAGCAAGAAATTGATGAAATTCTTAATCGAACTCCGTCAAAGTTTGAGCTAAAAATTCTCGATGAGGATCTGAACGTACTTGTTACTCCGTGCGGAGCTTCTCAATCTCGATTAATTGTCTCAACTACGGCAAGTGAAGCATCCTACAGTAAAACAGTAAAACAGTAAAAACAAAACAAAACAACAAAAAAAAGTAAAACAGTAAAACATACTGCAGTATAATCAGGCGCTATAAGATCAATCAACGATCAATCAGTAATGATCCACACAGATTTTGAAAGTATAAAGCCAGCATTACTACAATCATGTTCAATTATTCGATCATTTCAAATTTTGTTTGCTTTGGCAATATTATGGTCTTTATAAAGTCTTAAAATCTGCTATATAATATGAAAATAATTCAGTATAAAGTCGGATATCGGGATGCATCACTTGGTGAGTGGTGCGAACTTGACAATGCCCATACGATTCCGCCTGATTCTATTCTGCTTGCAGACATCATTCATGTAAATTACTTCAAAACAGCTACAAATTCCAGAATCTTCAATTGGAATTCTAATTTTCTATTTTAGATCGATGATGTGGATGTTACGAAACCTTCATTGTTGGTACGGATTCTTGATGCCGCTGTACTTTTTGGAGATGATATTTCTAATTTGCCCTTCCCCGACAGATTAAAGGCTGCTGAAAAGTTTGCACACGCGTGCTCAAAGGTATTCTCATTCTTTATGTATCAGGAAGTGGAATGACATGAGGGGATCGCACGTTAGTTCAAAATGCGAAGGAGATGGGAATAGCGGGGCAAAGGAGATGCTGTGTCGACTTTTCACAAACGTTTGGTGTGCGTCTTGGTGTGTTTTCGCAGTCGCATTATAATGAGACGATAGTTCATTATTCAGAGCGGCGCACCTCAGACGGGTTTGATGACGCGGCGGAGAATGTGACACAGAGAATCATTTGATCCTAGCACTAGCTCTAGCACGCACACCCTCTCTAATGCAGCCCACCAAACCCGCAAGGCATACGCCGCGCACTCTTTATATCTCATCTTTTTCCAACTCTTCTTCAAGAGTTCCACAATTTGTTGCCCGGCTATTACAGAGGCTGAACTAACGTGATCGATTCATATTCGTCGCCATGATAACAATATCGGTGCGGGATTTGATTGGGGTACTGCAGCCAGTTTTCATATTACCGTTAGCTTACGGTTAGCACAATGCAATGCAAAGAAATTTATTTCTTCACTACACTCGGAAATTGATGGTGGAATAGGCGCCCAATGGCTATCAACGTAAATTTTACAAGTACACTTTAAGTTTTGAAAACCCAGAGTGGCAGGGAATCCTATCTACAACGCTACACATCTTACAGTATACTACATTTCATTGAATCAATAATACAGTATGCTACATTTAATTGAATGAATCAATTACTGTTTCTCTTTCTCAAGGATATCGGATATCTTGCTTACAGTAGCATGGGAGGGGAAAGCCTTGGTGTGGAGGCCCGTCGCGACCAGAGTCATCTCCGGCTTACGGTAGATGGAAGCCTTCGTGAAGGCCATCGATTTTCCCTGCCGTATGACTTCAGCGTCCACTTGGACAGTGTCTCCGATCTTGGCAAATCCCAGAAAACCAAATTGTGAACCTGATAATGATTGATTGATTGAATGAGTGAGTGACGGTGAGGTAATGGTTCTCGCGAAATATTAATTTATTCTCTTATTAATTTATTTATCGTACACCACAAGGGTGATGCATCAAGCACAGATGTTGGAGTGCAAGCAAAGAAATTATGGTTGTTCAGGGCGTGGTAAGGTCTCATTCTAGGGACGCTTCTATCATGAGATAAACAAATAATGCGAAAAGGTCAGTATTACATTGAATATTCTTAGGTTGGTATCCAGAACAAGACGGCTTATCGTGTGGCAAAGTACAAGAATATCACGAAAGGATGGAAGGTATAATATTGTCAAAACGAAATAAAGTGCACCATTTGTGACAAATTGTGACAAAATTTGTCAAATCTTAATGTCACAATTGTTTCACTTTTTTATCGATTTTACGTTTACAAGTCGGAACTTTTAGTCGGAATCAATACCGGATGCAATTCGAGCCGGTCCCTATCATTTTCAGAAGAAGTATCTTCGTATTGTTCAAGGTTATGCTCCATCGATTGAATTCGTAAAATATATTCTATTTTCAGATACTCGTTTATCATTTATTGAGATGTTGTGCAATAAAGGGATATCGAGATTGCAATAATACCATCTATATTTAATTGATTCTGAGTGATACCCTAATCATAGAAGGGTCAGCTCCTAGAAACATATTTGATACAGGTTGACAAATGATTGATCCAAGGAGTCATCTACAGTGTACATTATTAAATACTCGTTACTTTTGATACAGTAAAGTGTATTGACGTTGTTTTACGAATTGTTTGTATTTGTAATTGTTGTCGATTACGTTGTTGTTTCAGATCGAATACATATTATTATAATATTTATTGTTGTCTTATTTACGCAATGATTAATCAAGTCAAGATTCTGATTACAACTTGGAGATTCCTCGGTGATCTGTAATTATTTTTTTAAACTAAAAATGTGAGATAGAATGACATACCGAGCATTTCAGCGAAGGTAAGTCGTGTATCTGCAATTAGAGTTTTTCTTTGGAGAATAATCTAGATAGCTAAATGAAGATTAAATGAAATTATGTGCAAGAAATAAATCAATCATGAAGTAATCAATAAAACCTTGAACAAATCGGAGATGGTTTTTCTGAAAGTAATAGGGCGCTGTACGAATTGTATCTGGTATTGATTCCGGCTGGAAAAATCAGAATAAAACATTTTTTATGTAAAAATATACCTTCCATCCGTTTTTAATATTCTTGTACTTTGCCATACGGTACACTGTCTTATTCTGAATTCCAACCTACGAGTAATAAAATTAATTTGATTAATAGGTATGGAAAAAAATGGAAAAAAATTTAATCACTTGCTGTCACACCCTTTTGGGGTGAATCAAATAAATAAATAAATAAATATGGGTAATAGCGATTAACTAAAATTACCTTTGAGCATGCGTGTACAAACTTTTCAGCTGCTTTTAGTCTCTCACAAAATGATAGATTGGAAACATTATCTCCAAAAAGAACAGCAGCATCAAGAATTCGAACTAATAGTGATGGATTTGCGGCATCGCTGATCTAAAATTCAAAAGAATGATAATTTTAAAAAATGAGTTAGCAATAATTTACATTTGTAATGTCTGCAAGTAGAATAGAATCAGGCGGGAGCGTATGGGCGTTGTCAACACCGCGCCACTTACCAATTGATGCATCCCGATAACCGACTTTGTACTGAATTATCATATTATTTTATTTAAAATAAATTTATTTTAAGACTTTATAAAGACCATAATATTAACAAAGCAAACAAAATTTGAAATAATTGAACATGATTGTAGTATTGTGCGTGTTGTGTAATTTAAGAGATTTTAGACTTTATAAAGACAGGCACACGAACAATATTGAAATGATTGAATGATTGAAATTGATTGTACATTAATGCAATGGATATACCGTAGTGGAAACAATCAATCGATGTTCGGAATCGCCACATGGAGTTACCATAATTTCTTGATTTCTGCCTTCCAGAAGAGTTGGATCGAATTTTTCAGGACGCCGACTTAGAATTTCATCAATATTTTCCTGGAAATCAATGGAAACCTGCTCATATAGCGTATTTTGGATCGATAAGCCTTACCAGCTCCGGGAAGAATTTGCTGAAGACAATATTGGGATTTCCCCTGTTTTCATCCGCTAAGAGTAGTTTAAAATCCGAGAAAGAAACGAGTGGAATCTTGTAGAAAGGTACGCAAATGTTCAAGCATTGTTCCTGAAATTGTAAATTTGTTCAAGATCGAAATATCATAAATTGATCAAAAAACCTGATGCGTATCGACCAAATTCCAGTTATTCAGCATTCTTTCATATTTATTGAGAAAACGGATTTGCCTGAGGGCAAGACTAAAATATTGTATAAGTTTCTCAAAAATATGTGAAGGAGCTAACTCTTCATTAGCAGCTGTGATATATTCAGTAAAGTTCGTATCCTGTCTAAGAAACGCCTCGGGGATTAATGAGAGAAGAGCGTTCTGCTCACTACTCTGCAAGGCAATGAACACTATCAGTATATTTTAGCAAGCGATAAATTATGATTATTAATAATTATAAAATCAATAATATATTATTATACACAGAAAATTGTAAATCAATTGTAAACCTCATCATTTAAAGCTTTCTCTAAATAATTCTTGATTATTTCCGATTCTCTGACACGACGACCATGACAGACCAAGAATCTACAGTAAAATATAATGTTTCAGGATTTTTCGTAGTAAAAAAGTAATTAAATCTTCACACTTTTCCGAGTTCGCAGGACGACTTGTGTTAGGCTTGTAAATGGAAACTCGTTCAAATGCGATATGGGCGAGATAAATCACAGCTGAAAATACACTTGACAGCTCACAAGACCAAAGTTGAAATGAATCGTCGTTTCCATCCACATCATCTAATCATCATCACTTTGATGACTTAGGAATTTAGGAAAATAATTTAGGAAAAATATTTTAAATAAAATAAAATAAACTACATACAAACGGATAAAGTTGAGAAAGTATCGAGCACATGTATGACTGCATTTCCTCCTTCACGAACAATACTACACGCATAGAGGATCTGGCCAACATATGAAGATCGAAATAATAGTTCCTGATGTGAACGAGTCATCTTTAAAGATAGAGTCCGTCGAATGTTTTCGTGAATAAACTATGAAGGCATAAACGCAGCAATAGTTATTGTACATACAGCACACTATTTATGTTGATTCAGCTTATTGATCGCTAGAAATATCAGTGGAGCATGAGATCTGTGAAGGAAACGGCGCAGTTTTTAAAAATTGAAAAAAAGGCAGCGAACTTGCGACAAAGTAGTAACGAGTCTGGACTTTTCCCATAGTGATATGGATGAAATGACTGTGCTAATTTCTCGCATATCGAACTGTATTCGTACAAGAGAGGTGTGAGGAATTTACGTAAACATTCGCGGGTCTACATCTGATTATGAAGGCCGTGTGCTGTATGGCCGTAAAGTTGGCGAAAGTAAAATTCAAAATTTTCATGTAATGTTAGCGAAAAACATAAGAATCTTTGCAAAGTTCAATACATTCTTGGCTCCACTATCCTGTCCATATTCCCTAAGCGTCATGGGACTGCCACAGTAGAGATGTACTCCTTTGCCGTCGGTGCCACGCATTATCAAATCCTGAAACCTTGAATCTTTGAGCAGATGAATACTCGAAGGACGCCGCCACTACTGCAGAAGCCCAAATTGGGGGCGGAGCCTTAAATTTGCGGCGAAATAAGTTCCGCGCCTGCCACGATTTTCACGCTATTCACCTATTCATAATTGTAGATTTAAGAACATACACTCCCATTTTAGATCTACGGAATAATGGTGAAAAAATATTGAAAATATCAATACAACACAAGGATTTGAGGGTGTTGATACTTTTTGGTATATTAAATTTGCATGGAAGTGACCTAACTAGGGTGACTAGGTATCGAAAGCAAGGTGTACCGGTACACCGATACAGTACTCACCGTGAACTTGGTCCTGCAAGGACGCGCATACGCATCGAATGCTCTACCGTACTCTCTAACACAATTCTTGACCCAATCGACCATCCCCAGTGAGAAGAAGGGCGAATAAGTAAAGCCTGCAAATAGTTCGGCGTGAATTGCCATGATTTTTTCTCGGAGTCTGGAGGAATGCCCAAATCCCATCTCATATCCTATATCCCATATCCCAGCACAACACAGTTTGAACCTGATAAATATTGATTGATTGATTGATTGATTGATTGATTGATTGATTGATTGATTGATTGATTGATTGATTGATTGATTGATTGATTGATTGATTGATTGATTGATTGATCGATTGATTGATCGATAGATAGATTGATTGATTGATTGATTGATTGATTGATTGATTGATTAATTGATTGATTGATTGATTGATTGATTGATTGATTGATTGATTGATTAATTGATTGATTGATTGATTGATTGATTGATTGATTGATTGATTGATTGATTGATTGATTGATTGATTGATTGATTGATTGATTGATTGATTGATTGGAGGAATGTGGAGCGCTGTTCAAAAGTCACGGGAAGAAAGGAAAGCTGCTCTACTCGTTTTGCGCTGTTCATGCAAATACATTACTTTTATCTATCTTTGGGACGAAACACTTCGAATTGTAGAAACCCTTTCGAAGTTGGATGTACTGTGAACAGAAAGCACATGGAAGAACTTGGGACTGAAAAGGATTCGGTTTATAAAAAGAATTTTTAAAAAATGGTTCTGACCTCTGCAAAGTAGAACATCTCAGTGTTTCGATCGATATTCTTACCAGGTTCGAGAAAATTCATAGGGCGTTTAATCTGAAATGAATCGGCTGTTTTGACTGTAACGGATTTTTAAACAGATTTGCTTATGGGGTATTGCATTTGCGAGTCGATTACGTGTCCGTCAACTTCAAATTTGGAGAGTATTGAATTCCGTGGAAAACCCTGATTTACAATTGGAATACAGTAGGAAGTTACCGTAGTTACTGTATCAATAATGGTCAATTACCGTAATCTTTTACAGCAATTTCATGATCTACTGCACCAAAAAATTAAAGTTGACGGACATCTAAAAAAGCAAAAGTAAAATCGCATAACTGACCAATACTGTCTCTTCTTCCTCTCCAGTCAAAATGAAGTCATAGATTCGATCGAGACTGCCCAGAGCATTTGCGAAACGACTGACCAAACTACAATTTCTTTTTTTACCGTACCTCAGAGTCGAATATTGATCACATTTACAAGTTCTAGAGTTTGCAATGGAATATAGTAATAAGCTTCATTATTATTATGTCATTCCTAGTTGAAACGAAACGATTCATAATATCAATATTAAAAAAATAAATAAATAAAGTAATTAAAATGAACCAATGATTATTCTTGACAAGACTTTCGTGAGGATTGGCTCGAGATCGAATCTCATTGTGCAGTTTCTGTTCATCGATAGAGTGGAACTTCTGTAAAGGCAATACTGTAATTTAAATATTAATAATAATAATATCTTTATTTGGGTCGCATTTCAGTATGATAACGAGATGCATAAAGGGCCAAATAAATACAACTCCACAACTAGTAAGGTTTAATAAACAATAGGTAAATATGTATTTAATTATCATACTTTTTTCTGAAACCCACTTGAAGCTATTATTACTAGTAATAATTTTTACTAAAATTGTTATGCAAAGAAGTCCTCGTTACGCGCGCGTAAGCCAAATGTAACTTTTTTTACGTGACTGTGTAGGCGCGTCGATGTATAAGCGCCTTCAGGAGCACGCAGATGATCGAAGATTACTTTTTCATCAAAAAAATATGCAAACCGTTCGATGCCAGAGAAGTTCGTTGAATAGTCCGGGATCGCACCAGACACGAAGTCCTAACAGTCTTTCCGGAAGCTTAAAGACACACCCCAAGCTAATTTTACTCACCGCATTGGCAATACTCTCTCGTAGACAAAGGAAGCGAGAGAGTGTGACCAGAGCGGAGAGTTTCAAATTAGCTTGTGGTGTCGCTTTAAAGACACACATCGAGCTAATGTGAAACTATACTCTTTGGCAATGCCCACTCGCTTGTTTTGTCTACGAGAGAGCGTTGTCAGAGTAAAATTATCTCGGCGTGTACGCTGCGGGCTTTGACACCGGGACGGCGTACGCCGCGAATCAAAATACCGGAGGATTTGATTGATCATTTAGTATCATATACCGGTCCGTGCATCTACTGCTACGTGGGTTGTTAACTTCAATTTCTAATGCATTCTTTTTCTGGATTTTACTTCGAGCTCAGATGTTGAAAGAACATCAAGATATACACGACGAAGCGATGATTAGAAGAAAGAATAGAACGTCATTGATCTATGAAGGACCCCCTGCCATGACTCACCGCACCAATGTGCGAATGTGATAAAGATTATTAATATTATTATTACCGGTCCGTGGATTGCGTTAAATTCGTTCTTCTCAATTAATTTCAACACATGATTCCTCGTTTCCTGGCTAGCAACGAGCCACTTTGGCCTCTCTTCGATTTTTATTCTGAAGCAGTACTGACACATTTTTAGATGCACACCCCAAGGCAATTTTACTCTCCGCTCTAGCAACGTTCTTTCGTATACAAGAAAGCGAGAGAGCATTGCGCTTTTTTTTGAGGTATGTGCCTTTGAAAACAATCATTGACCAACCTTTTATTGTCAGGATTCATAGTGAAGGCCAATCGTGAACCACCGGGAACATCAAGACAATTACATAGAATGATATGCATGAAGAAATGCTGAATTTTCAATTGATTGTCATTTAATTCATGCGAGATAAAATTATTTATTTATAATTATAATTCACCAATCGAAGTGCTGAAACGGATTCGCTTGAATCGCAGAACTTCTAGAAAATATATACGTAAGCGGTCAAAGTATTCGCCCAAAACTTTGCAATGTCATAACTTTTAACTCATTTGAACAATAAGGCTTTTGCCAGGCTAGAATAGTAGTACTGGACATCATATCTTACTCCCGTTGTCATATTTCGTCGTCGAATTAATGCTTATTATTAGTGATCCTGGAACGCCTGTGTACTTACTAAGCGATATGAAATATATTTTATAATAATATGAAATATTTTGCCCGCACCACTTTCACTCATTGTCAGTTTAGTGGCTAAGAAAGCTCGATAACATACCTGAAAAATCACTTGACCACGGTTCCCTATATCACACGTTAAAGGATTTACATAAACTCTGCCGATCCCCTTACATATACTCCGATAAGTAGCTCAGCTCATTTATGCTTAACGGTGCTTACATAGTGATTCCGACTCCGCCTATTTAACTTCGCGGGCTTGGACACCGCTTGCAAACATCAAAATCCCCCAAAATCTTTATTCTCTTTGGAAAGCAGTGTGCGAGTGAGGAATTAGTCAGACGAAATGTAGCACTCCACAATTCCCATCCTCCGTTAGACGTCCGCCGAGTACATTCAGCATCTCCCGACGAAGATGACAGTCTCCTCGCACGACCTCATCGACAATGCTGATGAAACGACGATTCGGCCACTATAACGAAAAATTATTCGACAATTCCAAGGGCAGCATTCTAAACAACGACACCGAGTAGTAGTCGAGTAGTAGCCGTATGCAAGAACCGTTTTCCGGGACAGCTTGACGTCATTAGCGTAGGCGGAGGCGTTCTCCAAAAATCCTCCGCCAACGCTAATGACGACACATTTCCAGGAAAAGTTTTCCCGTTGTTCTTGCATACGGCCACAATAGCGTAAATCGTCGAAGTTTTCTTCTGAATCCGTCCATTATCCGTTAGATTAGCTCATCAACGACGATGAGGTCGACCGACAACAACGACGACAAGACCACGAGTGGACCTGTAGAAGGATAGAATATCATAGATTCATAGATTTTCCCGCCAACTCTTTGGTCGACAGCAACGAGAACTGCGGTGAACTTTGAATTTTGAACCTTTGACTTTGAACTGCGTTTCTGTTTCGTGAAGGCATTCTGATGTCGTATTCATGAACATTGGCAAACCGTCAAGTCTACGAACGTGACGTCGCAAGAGCAGACAGAGGTTTTTGGCAAAGGTTTCGCATTACCCCTTCTCACGCCTCGTCAGCCGACAAATCGTTTGTCAAGATTCCTATGCAGCAATAGTTGATAATCGAGGAGATCGAATGAAAATGAATCAAAAAATTAGCTAAAAAGCTTCAAAAATAAAGTTCACAGCTTTTCACACTTTTCTCGTCTTTTTTGCATTTTTGAATGCGATATGAGAGGAGATACATGTACCTTCCAAAGTAAAACATCCATTGGTGATTGTCATCCGTTTTCATCGCCATCCAAAATTGAGGCGTCGTTGAACCGAGAACCGAACCGTTGAACTGAGACGGACAAGAAGTCGATATGCCAGCGATCAAGAATGGCTGCAGGGGGTCTGAAGAAACTTGGAAGATTTACATATTGGATTTACAGACAGAACGGACAAAACGTTTATCAATAAACCAAAAAAACCAATAAACCGATAAAGAAAAAGATCAATAAAGATCAATTTAGATAGATCGATAAACCGATGGAGACGAACGAAAGGTCCGAGGGTCTTGTCCCAAGATCCGGAGAGGGTGAACATATCATCGGAGGAGATAACTACATCGGAGAACAGACGGGACGTCCGATGGAGACATGAAGACGATAGTACGATCGTCGGAGGCAGTGGTGTCGACGTCCCAAACGAGGACAGTGTTGTATGAAAGCATTTTTAATTAACAAAGTAATATAATAAAAACTAAAGAATAGGTATCAGTTTAAAAAATTTAAACGTACCACGAGCGGCAGACATGGCAGTGGGTGGTGGTGGAGATCTCCAACCAATGTGGCCCTCAAGGGTTCCTTTCAGCTTCATTTGTTCCTCACAATGATCATAATCACAATGATTGTCAGCCATGATAGCTATACTGTACGGTGGCTATACGGTGGTGACCTGTGACCGCAAGCCTGAAGCATATCCAATTCATGGTTAGTCAGGGAAGAAGGACGAAGAACGGTAGAGTAAACATCAAAGAGCGACTTAGAAAAGAGATGAGATGAGACTAGGAGATGAGAGAAAGAAAGACTGATAATTACTCATTAGCGAGAGTATAGTGGAGTGAAAGGTGGAATATAAGAACGAATGGCAACAGTAAGAAAGATGGTAGTCTATGGTAAAGGTAAAGAGAGCTAATACAAGATGGTCATGCAAACAAAACGTTAAGCTACACTAATCTATCCACGACACCGCACCCAGCCGCACTTTGGGTAAACCCGATGAGCCATATTATATTGCTCGAAACCGGGAGTACCCCATGAACGGTCATACCGGGATACGGTACCGTAAGACACAAGAACTGCGATACGAAACGTTGCCACGAGAAATCTACCCCAAATCCTATTATCGACTGACCGAGTGCGCGTGCATTGAGAGTGCAGTAGGTGATACTCTAGTGGTCCACCAAAATCACCTGCCCATGATATCATACCCAAACCGCACGACAGCGTGCGGTTTCGTTTTGCAAAAGTAAGTCAGCGAATGCGGCAAGATAGGAGCTATGAAAACATCATCAGATATCAAACACAGTAACAGAAAGAAAACGGCACTACTTCAGAACACAGTTCCGGTCCAAAAGGATACGAAAAAACGAAATAAACAAGAAGGAAAGGGCATTTTATACTATACTTTTGGACAGGTTCCGTGATCTGAATAAGGTCTAATTTACACAGCAATGCTGGGTGGGATACGATACCTCACTGGTAGATGGTCCTTTGGTAGATGGGCGGGGAATACACGTGTAGGGCACTTGGGAAGATGAGAGACATGGCCATCGGAGTGGGAGTGGAGATGAAGTGAGACGAAGAAGGGCTGAAGCGACTAGACGATAAATGGCGATGAGTGCGATAGTGGTATCTTATATACGGGATGCAAAAGGACGCGCGCACGATCGATCGTGACGTTCTGGAAGGTTTTGGAAGGAATGATCTATCCTGGTCCTAGAGTCATCGAACTGCTGTACACGTGCACGTGGAGATATCGAACAAGATGGAGTTTAATCGAGTGATCTACTGTCTGATATAGTATTTTGATTCCTACCCTGACCATGTGATCGTTCTTTGATCATAGAGGAGAGTGAGCAACTGCGAGAGAGTTCAGACAGTGTGAGAAAGAGTGTGGGAAAGCGAGAGAGTGCAGAGAAAGGAAACATGCCTCAATGATCTAAAATCAATAGTGTTGTTGACTCATTGGCGATTCCCTAACTTCTGTGTCTCTTCCACTCTGTTTTCTTCTTCGGCCGTTTCGTCGTTCTTCGCTTGCCTCCCTGCTCATTTCCTTTCCGAAATCGATCTTTGATCTTTGCATTCTCGTCAATCTCCTGCTCGCGACTTCTTCACTTTTTAGAGAGAGCGTGTTAACATACGAAAGAGCAGACGGAGTGAGACAGTGTGGGAAAGCGAGAGAGTGAACAGAAAGAACAAAATGATTAGCGTTTCATCCATTCTACGTCGTTTACCTTGTTGTTTAAGTGGAAATACTTTTCGCGACACCTTTTTTTCTCGTTTTTCTATTTTAATTATTCGTCTCCCTCTTCCTTTCTCCATTCCTCCATCACTCCATCTCTCTATCTCTAGTTCTCTCTCCAATTTTGCCTCTGGCCATATATGGATATATACCACGTCTCTCACCGATCTCTCTTCCTCTTTCTCTCATCATTATGGCTATACCATCTTTGACCTCTGACTGCTATTTGCGTATATTACCACTAGTATTGTCTCTTTCTGAATCATTCGTGTTCCAATTTGCAAACGATTATCATATAGAACTGGATGCCATTCTTACTCCATTCGTTTAAAGTCTTCGGTCGTTTTGTCCCTTCATTCTCGGTGATTTTCCCGCCTTTTTCGTCTATGTCACTTCCCTATCCTCTCTCTCTCTCTCTCTCTCTCTCTCTCTCTCTCTCTCTCTCTCTCTCTCTCTCTCTCTCTCTCTCTCTCTCTCTCTCTCTCTCTCTCTCTCTCTCTCTCTCTCTTCTCTATCTCACTCACGTAATTATCGATCTGTCATTGTATGTTATTATTCTTTTATTCATTTGCATCCTATATTCCCCTCGCGTCCCCGTTCGTAATTCTCTCTCACATATTTCATATTCCAAACTGAAATCGTACTTTGACGATTGAACTTTGTACTTTGGGTAATGTCAAATCCATTGCAGAGCCCCATGGGCTATCGTCAGTGGCCGTGTCCAAGACGCGCGAGGAACCGTCCGTTGACAGGATGACAATCGCCTCCGTCTGCCGACATCATCGGAACCACCTCGGGCATTCTACGATCCCTCGCTGCTCTTGGAGGTACGAGTCTATTTATCTTGGCTCTATTCAAAAGTCATGAAACGAAAAAAAAGAGCACTCCTCGGTTTACACACTCTCTGCCATTTTTCTTTTCACGGCTTCTGAACTTCAAATTTCTATCCGTTCGGTCCGTCTTACGGTAACGGTATCGCTCAACCATTATTTTGTTTAGAGTCAACTTTTTATTGCATTGCTTTTAGTAAAACATGTTGATTTCAAAGAAAAAGGTTCATTCATGATTCATGGTGAGCGATGTCGTTAGCGGAATTAATAATAATAATAATAATTTTTTTAATTTTTTTTAAGATTCATAATTTAATGTTTAAACACTATGATAAATTCAGGAGGTAAGAAAGAAAACCTTAGTGAGATCTTTTCTAATCTTATGTTGTATCCATGAACGGTCGCAAACCGTTTGTCGACAAACGTGACGTCATAGCCGTAGGCGGAGGATCTTCGTCAAACGACTCGCTCTATGCTTGTGACGCCGTGTTTGTCGACAAACGGTTTGCCACCGTTCACTGATACGCCCTCTTGTGTAATGTTCAAAAGTAACGAAAAGTGATACTCTAAACATTGTGAAACTGTAAACAGTGGCGAGTTGTCCTCGCGTAGCTTTTGAACATAGATTATTTTCGAAAAAAATTTTAATCAGTGGTAAATTATCGTTTTTCATGTCAATTCTTCGATTGGTCGTCGTGGCTTCTGAAGATCGTCAGGTCGTCGGAACTGATGAAGTTCTCCAATGATAGAGTGAAGATCCGAACAGCATCACAAGCCATCTCCTTGACTGTCCAGACTGCTGCTGAAGCGCCTGCTGTGTTCTGTTTTCAGAAATAATAAAGATATCTGGGGGTGTTTCTTGCTTGCAATCGGTGTCCAAGCCCGCGCGGTTAAATGGGAGGAGTCAGAATCACTATATATACAGGGTGATTCAAAATGGGGCGGAGCCATGCATCGGTATATAAGTACGGGAGTGTCTGAGTATATGTAGATCCTTTGACATTCATTCTAATAGGGACCCATGGCCTAGTGGATAAGAGCTCGGACAATCAAACCGCCCGGTTGGTCGGCAAAGAGGTTCGATTCCCCGAAGAAGATTAACAAAAGAACAAAACTCACAAATAGGCCCACCTATTTTTTCTTGACGTATTGCCGCTCTCCCTACGATAACGTCTAATGTGCGACAGAAGTTCCGTAGAATGATCGTGAACTAATTTATTTTTCGCAAAATTGCCACACATTTTTTAAAAAATAGGAAAAGATTTGTACTTTGTGTAAAATGCGCTTTCAACGAGTTTGAATATTTCATTACTTTGGTAAAACAAATTAATAGACATTAAGTGACGATTACGCGTAATTACGGTAGCGCTTGATAATTACAAAAGGATTAGTCCTGCGTAGTCAAAATGGAATTGGCAGCCATTGGATTTTTGTTAGCAATTATGAGGCCGTTTGTGTAAGAGACGGGCAAATCTGGGAGAGGGTTGGGACAGGCCAAAAATTTTGATACCCTCAAAACTTGTGTATAGGGGTTATCGACCATGCTGATGAAGATAGGCATAGTCATTTTGGCTCCAGTGGTCCCGCAACGCCTGGGCGGGATTACGGTAAGATCACGTTTTCAGGCCATTCTCGGTCCATGGTAGAGCTAGAGGTATGAAAATTGGGCTCCTAGGACGGAATTCGATGGCAATGATGGCTGTCTACATCATTAGTTTTGAAAATTTTTCAAAAGGTCGATTATTGGAAATTTTGATGGAGACGTTTGCGCCCCAGACGAGTATGACAGTTCGAACCGGCGTGACGAGAGGATCACAACGATGTATTATGAGCCCATATCTCCGTTGCACCGCTAATATTGCCTCGATATAGTGATCTGCAAAATCACGAGGAGTTGTCTGCGTCTCTCTATTCCGCGCGCTCTCTCGGCACTCTCTCATTTCGCCGCGCTCTCTCGAGAGTGCGAGAGAGCGCGCGGTTTTGAGAGAGTCCTCTTGTTTACCTCTTTCGCATCCTCTCGTCACGCCGGTTCGAACTGTCATACTCGTCTGGGGCGCAAACGTCTCCATCAAAATTTCCAATAATCGACCTTTTGAAAAATATTCAAAACTAATGATGTAGACAGCCATCATCGCCATCGAATTCTGTCCTAGGAGCCCAATTTTCATACCTCTAGCTCTACTATGGACCGAGAATGGCCTGAAAACGTGATCTTACCGTATTCCCGCCCAGGCGTTGCGGGACCACTGGAGCCAAAATGACTATGCCTATCTTCATCAGCATGGTCTATAACCCCTGTACACAAGTTTTGAGGGTATCAAAATTTTTTTCCTGTGCCAACCCTTGTTCGACTCTTACACAAACGGCCTCTTATCTCATTGACGATGAGAACTGAGAGAGATAGTAATCCGCCAACGCTAATCATGTCACATTTCCCCGGAAAACTGTTCATACATACACAGGACTAAATGAGAACAAGAATGGAAAATACATGCAGAATCAAAAGTTGATAGCAAAAAATTATTATTTTTTGAACTTTTGTCTCATTTCGTGTAGTTATCCCCACCCGTCTCAATAGTTCTCTCAATTCGGCCGCTTGCGCGCGAGATGACACTCTGCGTCTCTGCCCATCGATCTACTCTATCGTCTGCTCAATCTAGCACTGATCTAATGTAACACTGACAATGAGAGGTAGTCGCTTCCTATCTTTCTATCAATATTGTACTATTCTATACTACTCACGTCAATGAACATACAAAAAAGATAATTTATAAATGCGGTTCCAGACGACCGCCATCATTCTCTATTCATCACGCACTCCGGTATGGGTAGTGTCAATCAATGATCGCAGCAATCGATTGATACCGTACCCATATACCGTAGTCCTACCGTACTAAATAGAAATCAGTTCGGCTAATACAGCTATCCATCTGCCATTTGCTATCTCTTTTCCCATTCCACTCTTGCTCTCTTTCATAATGAACATAAAAGACAGACAAGATAGGATAAAAAAAAGATCATAACTCAAAGATCAAAGATCAACTATTCCAACAAACTCGTAGAAATCTCGTTCAGTCCGGCTTGAGACACACGGCGTCTGTATCATTCGCAGAGTATTAAGAACATGTCAAAGATCTGAAAAAAGTGAGATTGATCTTTGATCTTTGATTTTTCATCTTTGATCTTTCCTCTGCGCTTCGCCAGCGTCCTCAACGTCCACTATTCGTTTGTTGTGCTTGATCAACCTACAAGAAGGGTCTTCGCTTCATCATCATCATCTTCTCCTCCAAGTCTTCGTAATTTACTCACGTGGCTCCACCTTTCAAAAGCATATCAAATTACCATGATTATATCGTAATCCATAATTCATAATGATGATGTAATTAGCTACTCATTTTTCAAACGTGATTATGATTATGTGATATTCATTCTCTTATTGCATTATTTCTAGCGCGGTCGGTCAATTTACATATACTTCTAATTACATTTGCATAAACGCGACCTTTCAATCGCACCCATTACTACAAATTAAATTACGCAAATAAATAGAATAAAATAAAGTAAATAATTAATTAATTAAATTACGTTTTATTCACTAATCAAGTTAAATTATGATTTTTAGAAAACACCGATCGAACACTCAATTAACATTTTTCATCAATACCAGTATTGTCCAGTACACATCAATCCATTGCGCAATAGTCCAAACCATCCAGAGATCAAAGATCAACTAGTCCAATGATAAACACCCAAAGTACACCCTTACATTGAGTCCATTACATTCCCAAACCATGGGTTAGCTTGAAAATATATCGATTAAGGAGAAGAATAATATATTTAAAATTTAATGGACATTTAGCAAAATTTACCTCTCCTCTTCTGCTCGCGGCGCAGCGTCGTTGTGATGAACTGTGAAAAAATAGATTATAAAATTTAAAAAAAAGTAACCTTCCTTCTGCTCGCGGCGCGGCGTCGGTGAACTGTGAAAAAAATTAGATTATTTAATAACAAAAAATGACCTTTCCGTCGCATTGCGGCGCGTGACGTCATCTGAATGTATACTATTAACTGAGCTTGATATGCATCCTCTTATATCTTTCAAAACAGAGTCAAAGAAGTTTATGTAGTCCTCACCTTAATCGATATATTCAAGCTAAAAAAAATGAACGCTCTATTTGCATGTAAATACGATGATTCACGAAATTCAATATTCTACAGTAATTGTCAGCGAATGACAATATGATTGAATATGGATGATATTTTCGAATAAAACTCCTTTAGGTCATCGCCAGTTATCACCGAAGATTATATAAGTTGTATTCGGAATCTCGTAATTATAATGCGTAAATAATTAAATATCATAACAAATATTTTTTTCACTTTAAAACAACAACATAATCGACAACAATTACACATACTAACAATTCGAAAAACAACGCCAATACAATTTACTATATCAAAAGTAACGAGTGTTCAATAATGTACAATGTAGATGACTAGATCATTTGTCAATCTGCATAAACTATGTTTCACGGAGTAATCTATGACTAGGATATCACACAGAAACAATTAAATATAGATGGTATTATTGTAATCTCGAGATTCCTTTATTGCCCAACATCTCAATAAATGATAAACGAGTATCTGGAAATAGAATATAGTATTATTTTACGAATACAATCGCTGGAGCATACCTTGAACAAAACGAAGATACTTCTTCTGAAAATGATAGGGACCAGCTCGAATTGCATCCGGTATTGATTCCGACTGAAACAACAAATTTTTATTTAAAATTTCAAAAAGAATAAAAAAGAGTTGTTTAGGCTGAATAATTCGAAGATTCATAAAAACAACGTTGTTAGTTTTTCTATTCGATAATGGGGCATGTGAGCATAAGTGCGTTTGACTAATAAACTTATGAAGAAAAAATAAGTCGCTGTGAAATCTGTTTTGCAAAACTGGTATACGGTAGAAAAACCTACCGTATACCAGTTTTACAGTATGATTCATGCCATTATTCGAACTATATAAATTCGCTGTAGCGAATCATGTGATAGATACATCCGTAATTAGGCGAAGAAATCACGATAGCACATCTACAGTAAGATTCTACAGTATGCTACAGTATACCAATTATACTCCGGATTATTTTATTACTTTTGTCCGCAGTGCATTGGGCAAACACATACACACTAGAAACATTAGCTACCTCATTAAAGGGACCGTGACCTCACTCAATGGTCTCTTCGACGCGCAATGCTCTCTCGTTGTTAGAGAACAGAGAAAAAGTGTGCGCGATGAAGAGGCCATTGAGTGAGGTAACGCTCCCTTTATGAATGTGAAAAATGTTAAAATTCGGAATTTTGTCACAAATGTTTTGCTTTTCTCGTTTTGAAGAAATCCTACCTTCCATCCTTTCGCGATATTCTTGTACTTTGCCACACGATATATCGTCTTGTTCTGGAGACCAATCTAAGAATATTCAATGTAATAATGCACGATGTTTATTACATTATTAGTTTATCTCACGATATAGAAGTGCACTTAAGTGTACCATGGAAGGGACCTTCGTACGCAAAGACAAATCGGTTCTGTTCTACTTTACGCGGTATTATGGGACCGGTAAACTTTCTTGGGACCCGTAAAGTAGAACCGAGTCGAATAATCAATCATTCCGTGGTAACCATTCTCCCAAATTGTATGGTGCGCAAATAAAAGTTTTTTTTTTGAATTTTATTAGATTAGCTGATCGTAAGATTTAAACTGTTACATTACCCCAAATCCACAGCGATATCGCCATCTTAGCGACGGATATCCACTGATCTCCTCATCATACCCCATTTCCTATATAATATGATGGAATAAAGAATAAGAATACCTTTGAACACGCGTGTGCAAACTTTTCAGCAGCTTTTAATCTATCAGAGAAGGGCAAATTAGAAATATCATCTCCAAAAAGGACAGCGGCATCAAGAATCCGCACTAACAATGAAGGTTTTGTAGCATTATCGATCTAAACTTCAAAAGAATCACAATTTAGAAAAAAATGAGTTAGAAATAATTTACATTTGTAATGTCAGCCAGTAGAATAGAATCGGGCGGAATCGTATGGGCATTGTCAAGTTCGCTCCACTCACCAAGTGATGTATCCCGATATCCGACTGCATACTGAATTATTATCATATTATGTAGCTTAATGCATCGTCACATTTGCCTTACGCACGCGTCGATGGAAATTTAGGAGTGTGTTGGGCCCAAGTTGAAAACCCTGATTATCAACAGGGGCACGGTAAAAGGTTACTGTAGGTTACGGTATCTTACAATTATTGATCGATGGTTACGGTAACATCCTAATGACAATCAGGGTTTTCCACTTGGGACCAAACACTCCAAAATGTGTGATACATGACTGATTGAACGTTTATTGATATACTAGAGCCTGATTATACAGTAATCTAGTGCATACCGTAGTAGAAACAATCAATCGATGTTCGGAATCTCCACATGGGGTAACCAGAATTTCTCGGTTTCTTTCTTCCAGAAGAGTTGGATCGAATTTTGTGGGAGGCCGACTGAGAATTTCATCAATATTTTCCTGGAAATCAAAATTAGCATATACATAGTTTCAGATAAATATCTCCTACCAGTTCCTGGAAGAATTTACTGAAGACCATATTGGGATTTCGCTTGTTTTCATCCACTAAAAGTTGTTTAAAATCCGAGAAGGAAACGAGTGGAATCTTGTAGAATGGTACGCAAATGTTCAAACACTCCTCCTTCAAAATACGAGATTTTCGAGATTGAAAAGTTTATCGTATAAACCTGATGTGTATCGACCAAATCACAATTATTCATCATCCTTTCATATTTACTGAGGAAACGAATTTGCCTGAGGGCAAGACTGAAATATTCAGATATCCATAGTTTTTTTTGTTCCACCTATAGGCTGAGAGTACACTCTCAAACCCTAGTGAGCCAGTGAATCAATCTTATATGTTTTTATTACCCTTGCCGTAATACTATCATAGAGTCGACAAATTATTTACATATAATAATTTTGCACTCGAACACTTTGTACTTGTTGAAACACCCTTGCGGTGTACGACAAATAAATATTAAAAAAAATTATAAAAAAACGTTGTGAGCAAACTAACTCTTCATTAACGGCGGTGACATATCCACGAAAATCCTTATCGTGCCTGAGAAAATCCTCTGGAATCAACGCCAAAAGAGCATTGTCATTACTCTGAAACCAAATCAACATTATACACATAGGTCGAAAAGTATTAGAGTTAAAGTAATGAAATAATGGTTTTAAAGTAGGTTGTGTTAGAAAAGAAACTATGTAAAGACTTAATATCTAGAGATAAAAACGATCCAGTGTTTCGGCCTATGTAACAAAGTACCAAGCCTGACCGGATTTGGAGCCAAATTTGCCAAAAATCGAAAAACCAGACCGGATTTTGAAAACCGATAACCTAGCTATTTGACCTAGATTATACACAGACAATTGCAGAACATACCTCATCATTCAAAGCTTTCTCCAAATACTTCTTGATCATCTCCGATTCTCTTACACGACGACCATGACATACCAAGAATCTTCAAAAAGTGCATAAACTTGTATAAATCATAGAATATAAACTACTTTTCCGAGTTCGCAGGACGACTTGTGTTAGGTTTGTAAATGGAAATTCGGTCAAATGCGATATGAGCGAGATAGATCACCGCTGAAAGCATACCCTCCTGTATTTCAAAACTTAAAGACAACCTGTCCTTTTCACTTGAAGTAAACTTAAAGCCATAGGTCGAAAAGTATGTTACAAAGTACCAAGCCTGACCGCATTTTGAGCCAAAATTTCCCAAAAGTCGAAAAACCTGACCGCATTTTGAGCCAAAATTTCCCAAAAGTCGAAAAACCTGACCGCATTTTGAAAACCGATAACCTAGCTATTCGACCTATGCTTAAAGCAAACTTCAAGTCAGTATTTTTAGTAGACTTTAAGTTTTTAAGAACTAGATCTTGTCACAATTCCAAAGTTGCCATGAGCAACATAAGAATCATTAGTATACAGTGTTCAAGGATTATGTTTACCAGGATTGAGTCAATGATTTTTTAAATTGAAATTGAATTTTATAATCCTTTT
This sequence comes from Parapristionchus giblindavisi, assembly GCA_943737045.1. Lineage (NCBI taxonomy): Eukaryota > Metazoa > Nematoda > Chromadorea > Rhabditida > Diplogasteridae > Parapristionchus > Parapristionchus giblindavisi. The sequence goes on along the minus strand of CALSFV010000027.1, from coordinate 744,887 downwards.
TTCATATTAATTCTTCATAAAAAATGCGAAATGAGAACTTACAAACTGATAAAGTAGAGAAAGTATCGAGGACATGTATGACTGCATTTCCTCCTTCCCTAACAATACTACACGCATAGAGGAGTTGACCCACATATGAAGATCGAAAGAATAGTTCCTGCAATGAACAGGCCATCTTTAAAGGCACACCGCGAACTAGTTTTCCGCTCTGCTCTGACAACGCTCTCTCGCTAGACCAAGAAAGCGAGAGCACATTGCAAGAGCGGAGTGTCGAATAAGCTCGGAGTGTGTATTCAATTCATTATTTTGTCTTTATAGTACTCCGAGCCGATTAAACTCTGTCAAGCTTATCGAGAGAGTAGAAGAACATCCCTTTCGTACTACCGCATACACTCCGCACCCAAAGTTACTGTTGGCTGCGGAGAAAATTCAAAATAAATCGGAGTCTGAATAAACAAAAACCAAAAGTGTTTGTAAAGATCAATACATTCTTCGCTCCACTATCTTGTCCATATTCCCTAGAAGTGATGGGGCTGCCAAAATAAAGATGTACTCCTTTCCCGTCGGTGCCACGCATTATCAGATCCTGTGAATTATGCATCTACGGAATAATGGAAAACATACGTGAGCGGCGTTGTCACTAGCTGAAAGAGCACACCCGGTTTTGGCACCCGACAAACCCGATCTAGGCAAAATTCGCTCAAAATGAAAATGATTTAGCCAAAATCCACTCAAAAATGACATTTTAGCGCTCCATCCACCCGATTTTAATTTTCAGCTGCAAAAGCTGCCCACATATGATGAAAAATATAGTAAAAATATCAATACAACAATGAGATACTGAGGTGCTGGCACGCTTTGGCATAATAAGTGAGCAACGAAGCTTTCGAACCGCTTAGGTTATTTTTAAAAGTAATGCATCGTTACATTTGCCTGACGCGCCTACGCCGTCACGTAAAAAAACGTTACATTTGGCGACGCGCGCGTCGACGTCAATTTTGGAGTGTGTTGGGTCCCAAGTGGAAAACCCTGAATGTCATCAGGGGTACGGTAAAAGGTTACGGTAGTCAACCAATATTGATCGATGGTTACGGTAACTTCCTACCGTACCCCTGATAACATTCAGGGTTTTCCCCTTGGGACCCAACACACTCCAAAATTGACGTCGACGCGCGCGTCGCCAAATGTAACGTTTTTTTACGTGACGGCGTAGGCGCGTCAGGCAAATGTAACGATGCATAAAGAACACGGTACGGCGATGCAGTACTCACCGCGAACTTGCTCCTACACGGAAGAGCATACGCATCGAACGCTTTACCGTACTCTTTGACACAATTCTTGACCCAATCAACCATCCCAAGGGTAAAGAACGGCGAATAGGTGAAGCCTGCAAATAGTCGATCGCGAATTACAATGATTTCGCCAGAGGATGTTATTTAAAAAAAGAAAAGTAGCTCTTCTCATTTTGCGCACTCTCTCGCCCCTTTTCTTTTCTTTCCGCAACTACAGGGACACCCTTATATCGGCTCATGTATGATTCCAGGCATGAGCTATATAAGAAAGTTATATGCTAGACTTATCTTATTAAGTGAACAGTTATTAAGATTAATGACTTATCAAGGCTAATTAAGTAGTGTTTTAGTTGAGCATGCAAATACATTACTTGTGTCAATCTTTGGGACGAAACACTTCGAATTGTAGAAACCCTTGCGAAGTTGGATGTACTGTGAACAGAAAGCACAAGGAAGAACTTGGGACTGAAAAGGATTGGGTTTATAAAAAGAATTAAAAACATTTTGGTTCTGACCTCTGCGAAGTAGAACATATCAGCGTTTCGATCGATATTCTGACCAGGTTCGAGAAAATTCATAGGGCGTTTGATCTGAACAAATCGGCTCTTTTGAATTTGAAAAAAAGTTTCAAACAGATTACTAACCAATAGTGTCTCTTCTTTTTCTCCCGTCAAAATGAAGTCATAGACTCGATCGAGACTGCCCAGTGCATGTGCGAATCGACTGACCACACTAAAATATTGTTCTTTTTTTCTGGATCCCAACTGAGAGTCGCACATGGGTGTCACATGGGGCGTTAATGGGTGACATTCGCTTCATCCTCATTCTAGTGGAAACAATATGGTGCATAATATCAAAACAGGTAAATAAATAAATATAGCAATTAAAATGAACCAGTGATTATTCCTGACAAGGCTTTCGTGTGGATTGGCTCGAGATCGAATCTCTTTGTGAAGCGTGCCTTCATCGATTGTGTCGAACTTCTGCAAAGACAATATTTTAATTTTTAATTACCCAATTTTGAGGTAATTATGTCACTGATGATGTGTTTGTTGAATACCCGAAACGCGTCTGACCGATAAACTCTTCGTTTAACCTATGGCATAACCACAATACTAACGTACAATTTTAATAGATAATATTTTTGGAATAATAATAAAAAAATAATAATTATTTAGTATTCGTTCATCAGATCTATGCGTGATCCTGACGGCACTCACAATTTCGAATAGCTTTTCCAAAAAAAATATATTCAAAAACGCAAATATGCAAACCGTTCGAGTCCAGTGAAGTTCGTTGAATAGTTCAGGGTCGCACCAGGCACGGAGTCCTGACAGTCTTTCCGGAAGCTTAAACATACACCTCGAGATAATTTGAAACTCTGCACTCTTGCGATGCTCTCTCGTTTTCTTTGTCTACGAGAGAGCGTTGCCAGAGCAGAGAGTAAAATTAGCTCGGGTGTGATTTTAAGGAACTATTATCCATATGCCCTTAGGTTTTCAGTTATAAAGAAACGAATGTATGAAAATATGGCATGCCCAGTAGTCAGTTTCATATCCGTCACGTTTCATTTCAAGAAAATAGGGAATTTTGACCGGCGTACGGCTTAATCCCGAAATGTACGCCGCCGAGTTTTGGCCTCTACACGGCGTATACCACGGGATGGACAGAAAACATGACGGCGTACGCCATGGTGCTAGAATCGGTGGGTTTTGACACCGGGACAGCATACAACACGAGTCAAAAATATCAGATTATTGAACTGATCATCAAATATTAATCATATATTTCATAATACCGGTCCATGGGTGGAGTCGAATTCGTTATTCTCAATTCCTTTCAACAAACGATTCCTTGCTAACTGACTTGCAACGAGCCACTTTGGCCTCTCTTCGATGTTTATTCTGAAACACTATTGATACATCCCTCAAAACAGAACAGAAAAAAGACCAACCTGTTCTCGTCATGATCCATATCGAAGGTTAATCATGAACCACCGACAATACACAGAATGATGTTTATCGTAAACAGTTTACGAAAAATGTCGTTTAATTCATTCGAAAAAAATATAAAACGAATAATAACTCAATCGATATGGATTGTGCGCTTCCTTTCTGTGTTTTCCAGATTTCAGAGCCGTAATCTATATTACGGACTACAGTATATTTTTGTTACTAGTTGTTTATTTACTTCGATTTTTGTAAAATCGCAGCAACAATAACAGCACTTTTCTATTCTTATACCACAATTGTGTATTGCTTATTCCCCGTTAGACACGACATCATTGAGTACGTTAAAACGATTAAAAAATGTAGTTTTATTACACTATCAAATTACCAAGATACGGTATATGTTCTGCAACGGTATATAAGATGAGATGGCAGGTGGTGGGCTACAACACTTCGTAATATGATTGCACAATTTACAAAAAAAAATCAATACTAGCTATACAAAAATCTATACAAAACAAATTAAATTTAGCAACAGATCAATACATATAAAGCGTAACAATAAAACTGACATTGCATGACGACTATAAACGATTACTACATACAAGATTAGCAAATAATAAAGCTTAAAAGATGATTAAAAATCAATATATCCAGCATCCTTCGCACAGTATCTTCAGAGATCGGTGAATAAGGTGTGCTCTGCAATGGTAACTAGATATAATACTAATCAATATATATAAGTCTAATCGATAAATCAATAAACTAACCTAGCGCCTGAGCAAAGAACATTTCGCCCTCGTCCACATATCGAATCAGGAAGCGCCGCGTCTTCGGACCTTCATTATCTATCTTTGAAGTCTCCGAACGGGTCTGAAATAACCATTAGATTTGAACGGAAACGACATCTCATTGTCAGACTTTTTAATTGTCATTCTCACTGGCATAGACATTATGATTGTCACTGCCACTGTCATTGTGATTGTCACTGCCATTGTATATATGTACTGTCAGTCTAGAATTTCTTCACTATACAACGCTCTAGGTTAACCAGAAAAGGAAGAAAAAGCGAGTGAAATGAAGAGGTCGTTGACAACAACAATAATAATAGGATACTGTTCAGAAATTTCAAACGCTAGGTCAGACTTATTGAGTAGATGTTCACTGTCTAGAACCTATGGCCGAAACAGTGTTCCTCAAATTAGTATTGAGTACATTTGCATGACTTATAAATTCATTATTTGCTCTTTTAATTAGTAGTGGCCGTTGTACTATCGATAACGAAGTGCTTATACAGATACCAGCAGAGTGAAACACAAACCTCCGGGGTCGGAGTGTACGGCTTGTAGTTGGCCACCGCATACGTGGTCGCGTTCTTCACTCCATCCTAAATCAAGTAAAATTGTTACAGTACACCTTCCATACTACTGTACACCTTAGATACAGTGCGTCTCCATAATACCATATATAAGGACCGTAAGCTACAGTATGCTATAATGGATATACAGATCTTATGCTCTCGTATACCGTCGTATCCCGTGGTTATAAAGATCGTGTGCTACCGCATACCTTGGATATGCAGAACTTATGGCACCGCATATCTTGGATATACAGATAGCGCCATCGTATACATAGGATATCTTATGCTCTAATATACCGTGGTTACAAAGTTCGTGTGCTACCGTATACTTTGTTGATACATGCATACCTTGGATATGGCTTCAGAAAACTTCGTCGCCGCTTGGAGGCGTTCCTTGAATGGAAGACTAGAAACATCGTCACCAAATAGTACGGCAACGTCGAGAATGCGAACAAGTATATTAGATGTGTCGTTATTAATCTGAAATTAAACAAATTAAAATAATAAATTCAATGTGGATCGATTTTCGAATAGACGAAGCTACCGCAAACTCCTCAACATTTGCATACTGTAGTCATTGACCATCGATCAATCAATCAATAAAATACACATACCGGAGTCACGACTCCCAATAGTACGGTATCGGGCGGCAGTGTGTGGGCGTGGTCCAGCTGATGCCACTCATGCTTCAATCCATAGCGATAGTACACACTTTTCTGAAAGAAATACATTTATAATCAATAACAATAAATATCGGTCGTCACTAGTTATCCCTAAAAAGCGGGGCCTCTATACAAAACCGTAAGAAGTGACCGTAACCATCGATCAATATCGGTGGGCTACCGTAATCTACAGTAACTTCTTACAGCAACCTTTGGACCCTCACGTTTCCCCTTGGAACCCAACATCCTGACGTGCACGTAATGAAAATAGTAATGAAAATAGTATTTATGTAACGACGTAGGCACGCGAGCCAAATGAAACGAAATATATCATCCCAATATTCGTTGATTTTCTTTAAAAATCGATAATCACATACCGTGGTTGACACGATCAACCGTAGATCACCGTCACAGAGCGTCCTGTGTAAATTGTTCGTGGCACGCGGACTGCGAAGAACGGACAAACCATCGTGACGTGAGAACATGCTTGAGAGGACATCATCGAGTGACTGGAATCAATCGATAATACGGACTGATTTAGGAACGAATGAAAATCAATAAACAATTTCAGAACCTACCGTAATCTCGAGGCCGGACATAATTCGCGCCAGGACCTGATCAGGATCGGCTCTCGATTGATCGTTGTGCAGTGCTCGCTTCTCGTCCTCTGTCATATACGGCAGCATGTAGTAGGGTACGCACGTGCTCAGACAGTTGTCCTGAACGGAAATGTGAGGGTTACGGTAATGAGTTTTAAGCGGACATGCGAGAGCATCATGTATTTCACACAATTATTCAAACGTGCAGGAAAGTGAAGTTTAAAAAACAAGAGATAAATTATCATTATTTATTTTAACAGACATCTCTGGGTCATCGATACTAATATATTGTTATTGAGAAGCATACCCAATGGGCACTACGTCGAGACTCATCAATCAGCATGCGCTGGTATGCCTCCTGGAATCGGATCTGTCGAGTGGCCAGCCTGAATGAGATGGATTACTCAAGTACAGACAGTATACTGTACATACACGGGCGCCGACATGGGGTGCCCCTGTAAGATGAGGGCTTTTCGAAAATTTGTGGAATGCTCCCTATAAAAATGACGTTCAGGTGGAATTTTTTAACAAAAAAGTGAAGGCCCCTGCAAAAAATAAACCATTTTTCGTTCGGACGCCCTCTGTAGAATCGAACTCCAGGTACCCTGCCCATGTATGATACTGAAACACAAACCAATCAATAAATCAATATCTCACTGATCGTTCGCATCCATGACATAGTTGAAGAAGTTATCGTTGCTCTGCAGAAGGTCATCCGGTAACAGATTGAGCAGTTCCTCTCCGCGTTTCTACGAATAATAAACATAGACCGCGGGACATAATGATACCGTAATCCATAGGCCGAAAAGTACGTTACAAACTACGAAGCCTGGCCGCATTTTGATCCGAAAATTCCCGAAAATCGAAAAACCTTACTTAATTTGAGAGATTTTTTTTGAATACCTGACCGCATTTGAGCCAAAAATCGCGAAAAATCGAAAAAAACCTGACCGCATTTTGAAAATGTGTAACGTAGCAATTCGACCTATGCCGTATTATAATCAATCAATTGATACTTACCACTTTGCCCAAGGCATTGTAGAGAAACTTCTTAATAACACCGGCTTCCCGTTTTCGCAAGCCATTGCACACGAGAAATCTGCAGTTTATGTGAATCATAGCATAACCAGACAGAGGTCGTGATGGTCAGGCTCAATTTTGAAAGACGGCGCATTTTTTACAAATTTATAATAAAACGTCAAATTTTGTGGCATATATAGGTAGGTCTGTACAAGGGCATCCTTTCATCCACTCACTTCTCGCCATTGGCCGGTCTGCTCACATTCGTCTTGTAGATGGATACCCGCTTGAAGGCGACATGTGCCAAGTAGATCACCGCTTAAATCAATCAATCAATTAATACAAAAATCAATATTCATAAGTCTGCCGTATAAGAACTAACTCCTTGCTCCAGTTCTTACCGAAAAAAAGTTTGATACAACTTATTTGTTATAATAAAGCAACCGGTCCAAGCAATCGCGTAAGATCCTTTCTGTCGTTTCTAATTGAAGAATTGCATCACATACCAATCGATAAGGGTGTGAACGTATCGAGAAAGTGCAGCAGCGCGTTGCCGCAATTTCGTACAAGGCTGCACGCCATGAGCAGCTGTCCCACGTACGATCGACGGAAGTGCAACTCCTGCAGCAATAGTTATTCTCATACATTTTCGGCGCCCTCACCGGATTGTTTTATACAGTGGGTCTATTTAGAAAAATCGTTATTTTTTTGCTTAAATTCTACTCTTTCACATAAAAAAATGACCCTTATATAGTGGATAGATCATGAAATTGAGCGCTATATAGTGGGTCGATCCTCACACTGTGAGGGTATGAAAATGAATGGATATTCTGTTTTTTTTGTGCTCCCCATGCTCGCGGATATGAGAATATCACACGTTTTTTCCGTTTTGCCCACGTCATATCAGCCTACCACAGCATACACATTCGGCGCCCTCACGGAGTGTAGGGTCAATTTATAAAAATCGCTATTTTTCGCTTAAATTGCAATCTTTCGCATAAAAATGAGCCTTATATAGTGATAAATCTATCCTCACATTGTGATCGTATCAATAAAAAAAAAATGATATCATAACCAACGGAAGCCGAAGAAACATTCATATCTTAAAGTTCTATGTTTCATTGTTAGTAGCACACATAATAATAATAATACCTTGTCGGTCTCGTACTTTCGATCGAATCGGAAGCAGTTCGTGACTCCGTAGAATAGGTGTACTCCCTGCCTGTTTGTCCCGCGCATCACAAGATCCTAAATAATAATAAAAAAATAATAATAACAATAAATAATAATAATAATAATAATAATAATAATAATAATAATAATAATAATAATAATAATAATAATAATAATAATAATAATAATAATAAGGCTATTGGTGTGACTCATGTGGGATCAGGGCCACCCTGATTCAATGTATGACCGTAATCATAATAAAACTAACCGTAAGCTGGCGTCTCTCATGGCTTCCGTAGGGGTTGACAAGCATCTGCGCGCGCGTGTCTACCGTATCCAGCATAGCCATTGATACAAGAGGACTCAGGCGTAGACCTATAAATCAATCAATAATAAACAAACGTGATCAGCATATATCCCAAAAAGCGTGTGGCTATACAAAAATGGGGGGAAATATAAAAAAAATATAAAACTCGGTTTGGGCTTCACTATGCAATAGGAAAATAAAGTAGATTACTGTACTTTCCCGACCTTCGATAAATGGCCTCCAAAACAAGACGCTTGTACTTCACGCGCCAGATGAAAATATTAATTATTCACCAAATTTATTTAATGAATATTTTAAAATTTTAATTTTAATTGATTTCTAAAGAGAAACAACCAAACACGCATAATGGCCACAAAAGTATAACACAATCCACCCCCCCCCCTTAGAATCAAGCTCCATGCCCCGCCCATGTCTGATCGAGCCTTTTTTGAATCATTTTTATTTAATTTTTTCTTTGAAACACCAAAAAAAATATTTTTTTACAAAAATTTGCGGGTGGGTCTATCCCATGAGCCATGTCTGATAACCATACGTGGGCACCACTGCCGCTAGCGGCAATACACCCCCGATTTTCAAAATGACGTATAAATGCTCCATTTTTTTGCTTCCGACCCCCCGATTTTCATTTTCAGCGGCAACGCCCGCCCACGTATGTCTGATAACAAACCTTCTCTTGTCCGCAGACAAAAACACTTTGCATTGTAGAATCCTTTCCGCATCATAACGTACTGCGAAGCGAAAGGGAATGCCTGTGCTTGCGTCTGAAATCATAATTATCGATTTTTTGCTAACCAATATGAATTCAAGCTCAAGCACAATATCTTACCTCGACAAAATAGAACATTTCCGAATTTCGACCGATATTCTCACCGGTCAATCGATAATTGAGTGGACGTTTCAGCTAAACGGTATTACTTTAATAATTGTTTCATGCGTAGATAGGAATACTATTGGATTTTTTCCCAATCGCCCCTTTAAGAGTACATTCCAAGCTATTTTTACTCTCCCCTCTGGCAACACTATCTCGTAAACAAAGAAAGCGAGAGAACATTGTCAGAGCGGAGAGTTTCAAATTAGCTCGTTGTGGGTCTTTAAGGGAAACAATAAAGAGATAACAAACAAGGGCATCATCGGGGTGCTCTCCAGTGAGAAGGAAGTCGTAGACGCGATCGATGCTTGCTATGGTTGCCGCATATCTGCCTTCCATGACCTGAATGGAATCTAGTTGAAATCACTACTAAAATTGACGTCAATCACTAAAATCACTCAATAAATCATTATTGAGTAAAGAATAATCGATCTCACTTTGTTCGTCAGCAGCATTTCGTGAGGATTTGCGCGATCACGGACGTTTCCATGAAGTTTCTTCTCCGGTATTCCTTCCAGTTTCTGAATGTGCTAATATAATAATAATAATAATAATAATAATATTTATTCCTTCAAGTGAACGTATCGGGGATGGGATCGGGAATATCTGTTAGATAAGTGGTTTTGAAGGATGTCCGTCGCCAAGGCGAATCGGTGAAATGTGGGAGGACGGGGGTTGGAGGAAGAGGCAGTAGGAATCTTACCTACTCAGACATTTCATGAATGAACATGTGCCTCAGGGACAATCACATTATATGGTATATTTTTTACATGATTACGAAAGACTGCTGGTGACGCCTGCACTATAGCATCAGGGAGATTATTCCAAATATCAATAGTTCGTGAGGCTAATGTTGAATGGGAAGTGGTTGATATTTTGAAGGGTAGAATAATTCTCAACGAATTGCCGTTTCTCAGATGCAAAGCGGGAACAACTTTAAAGAGGAAAGAGGAATTGTACTCATAATTTTGATGGATTGAATTATATAGGAAAAGTAAATCTGCAATCACGTGTCTATGTTCGAGTGTAATTAAATCTAGAAAGTGAACACGATTGAGATATGTATCATAAGGAATAGAACAACGACTGAATAGTCTTCGAGTAAAATCTCTTTGAACGGATTCAATCTCTTTAGTCAATCCAGATCTTTTAGAATTCCAAACGACAGATCCGTAGCTAATAATAGGTAATATAAATGACGTATAAGCGGTTTTGTAGACTTCAATTTCGCGACTACGGAAAGTTCTAAATAGAATATTGATTTTTGTTCTGGCTTTACGAACTGCTTTATTAATATGGGACTTGAAACTTAAATTAGGCGACATTAATATACCCAAATCCTTTACCTCGTCAGAACAAGAAAGCTTAAAACCCTTTAAAAAGTAATCACTACAAGATTTTTGACTACCATAATGCATTACAACGCACTTAGTCTCAGAGAGAGTTAGATTCCAAGCATCAGCCCAATCAGATATATTATCAATAGCCTTTTGCAAATCACTAGTGTGCGCGGGAACCTCAGCATAAATTTTTAAATCATCCGCATAAATTCCATAATGGACAGAATTGGGAATAACATTACCCATATCGTTGATATATAAAATAAAAAGGAGAGGACCTATACATGAGCCTTGAGGAACACCTGATGTTACGACAGCAGGAGATGATAAACAGTCATTGATAACTATATATTGTAACCTCTTATGAAAATGTATGAAAATATAATCATACATTTTCGGTACCCTCGCCGTCTATTTTTATAAAGTGGGTCAATTCTCGAAATATTGTGGGTTGATACATAAAATTCATTATTTTCGCTTAAAAATCGTCATTTTTAGCTTCCTTTATCATCAAGTGGCCTAAAATGGCCCTTATATAGTGGGTCAATCCTCGCACTGCGAGGGTATGGCAATGTATGTAATATAATAACTCAATTTTTTACGGAATACCCGAGAACTTTAAAGGCACACTCGGGCTAATTTGAAACGCTCTCTCGCATACAACGGTGCAGTGACGGTCTATGAATATCCCAGACCCTTCAACTGACAGTCAGCGTGGGCACTCCAAATTTCAGACAAAAACGGTCGTGTGTACCCTAAACAGTAAAAATATCGTGAAAATCGTCCACTTATGGTCCAAGTAAGCAGGTGAGTGCCCAAGGAATGGAAATTTTTGCGGGTGGGTTAATCGCAAGGGATAATCATGGGCCATCACTGGAGCGGTGCCAGAGCGTAGAGTCAAATTAGCTCGGGAGTGCCTTTAATTGAAAATGCCCGCCAGATCGGAGTCCTACATTCTCCCAAGTAGGCGAAATTGGGAGACCATAGTTAGTCATAGTTAATTGGGAGACCTGGTAATAACGTAATCGGATGTATACTCTGAGGGATACGGTAGCTATCACATATTAAAACGATGGAATGGATCAATAAAATATATAAATAACTATTGATTGAGAGAACATACCGACTTGATCTCGCGGAGCTCCTGGTATACGTTGATGTCGCACCATATCCGTTCGCCCAGTCCGATTCGCTCTGGCATCTGCAAAGAATCTTTGATAAATAGAATAAAATAATAATAATAATAATAATAATAATAATAATAATAATAATAATAATAATGTATTACTTGTAACGTATGTACGTAACCTAACAACATTTCAACCATCGTAATTGTAATTGCATACAATTTCGATGATTGTTTTATTTCTCATGCTTCATAGCAATATCACCATCCTTAATTAATTTAACCTTACTACCTCGTTGTCGTATTGTATTTTACGTGTACGTAATGTATTCTCTCTGTATTTCATAATGATACTAATATATACAAAGATAAAGTCACCGACCGGTCCATAGATAGGCTTCCACTCGTCCTTTTCCAGTCCTCGTATCAATCGATCGATGGTCTCTGCGTCAGCAGATAGCCAATGAGGCTCTTGTTCGACACGAACTGTCGGTCTACCAATAAAAATATTGAATGGATGACTCATAATATTGACAGGTTATTGCTTGATCTTCTCAAGGGTATATTATATAAAGTTACGTGAACAAAAGCATTGCGAAATATCCTTTTATCTTACATCAAAAGTGAAAAGGGCTTATGAACTTAGAATAAGTAAAGTAGAGGCTGAGTCATATACGGAAAAGCAAAAAAAAAAAGATCATACGTCGGACTGGGAAGTTCTTGATTCGCCGCCCTCTCGGCATACCGTTCAGTCATCGTGGCTTACCACAAGTCACTGAAAACAAGGATTGCTTCAGAAATGAACCGAGAACAATATATCAGCGAAAGGAGACATGAAGCATTTATCAAATCAAAAGTGAATAACGAAGAGAAATGAAACATAGCTTGAGAGCCATTGCTCACTTCCGGTAAATAGAACAAACAGAAAATATAAAATGCACCAACTGAAAATGCACCACATAAACACAACAAAGCTTATTGTAAAGTAATTTTTATGAAATAAATTTGTTTACATTTTGAAAGCATTATTTCAATAGCAGTATTATCGGAAGCGATATTTTTCATAGTTAAAATTCATGCTAAATATCGATTTATTATCAAATCGTTCATCGGTCGGACTGGTTCCGGGTAATCAACATGTTCCGGGTAATCAACATCAGTGATTAATTACTTCGGAGTGCATTCAATTACCTCAACTATGATCGATTTATTCACAATTTCCCTGTTAAAATGGCTTTACTAACATGAATTCAAATGTATTGTCATTTGTCACATATCGTTTCGAGAGAGGTCATGGTGCGATAGAAAATGACGAGAGAGCACGCAAAAGTGAGAGAGTGCAGACAATTAAAATAACTCATGATACTCAATATTGTATTTTTTAGCATTTTACCAAGTTTTCAATGTCTCTCAGAGCCGGAGGAACTTTGTGTTCATACTGTCACAGCAAACGGCCTTGATTGATATGTTAGTGCCCTCTCTCAATGGTCTCTTCATCGCGCACACTATTTCTCTGTTCTCTAACAACGAGTGAGCGTAGAGCTTTGAAGAGACCTTTGGCAAAGGTGTTAGCTCCTTTATCTGATTGATATGATATAGTGATCACTTCTATTGATTTTATCTGTTATTCGAAGCAGGTTTCTTCTTCTCCCTGTTCCTCTCCCTTTCCGTCTCTCTCTCTCTCTCTCTCTCTCTCTCTCTCTCTCTCCCTCTCTCTCTCTCTCTCCCTCTCTCTTTCTCTCTCTCCCTCTCTCTCTCTCGTTTTGTCTCGCGCTACATTAATAAGCGATGTAAGGGTAGAACGATGTCGCAAAAGTAAACTGTGTCCTCTTTGATCTTAGCGTTACTTGCACTCTACCAGTTTGATTTCTCTCCATTCACGGCGGTTCATTGGAGGACAACTCCTACATTTAACTTTGGCTTGAAGCCTCCCGCACTATGAAAAATCAGCAAAGTTGATTTGCACCGAGCTGGATTCGAACCCACGAGGTTCGGATCGCCACACAAAAGCTTTAGCCACTAAACCATATCAGCATGTGTCGCAACTCTTAAAACTCGATGATAGCTCTAGTCTGAAGCGTCGTATGGCGAGCAGCGCTCATTCATATCGTATCTAACTTTCGCGCCGGGAGGATCCCTCAGTTTGCGATACTCAGTTTGAGATTGCGGGAGCTCCTTAGTTACTATCATTGAACCGCCGTGCCATTTTCCATTGGTAAATGTCACTTGCTCCCTGGTATATTTTCTGGTCGCTTATATTTCTTCTTAATTCATTTCTGACTATGAGGTAATCCTTCTTTTGAAGGACTTGTGCACTGAGAGCAAACTTACCTGGCAAATCGTTACCCCGATACACTTTCCTGGCAAACGATTACCCCAAATGGTGAATTATTCAACGGCTGAATTCACCATTTGGGGTAATCGTTTGCCAGGAAAGTGTATCGGGGTAACGATTTGCCAGGTAAGTTTGCTCTCAGTGTGGTAAATAAGTGAAGATGACTGAACGGTATCCCTACAGGACATTGAATCAAGAGCTTCCAAGTCCGACGTATGATCTGTGTTAACTTTCCACTATCTACCAGGGTTGTGCAGAGAAAACATTTCGGAAAAATGCGGAAACTTTTTTTCCGCTCTGGTATTTTTTTCCAGCCTGGAACCCGGTATATTTCCAGCCTGGCCAACCGCATGGATCCAGTCTGGAAATTTACCGGGTTCCAGGCTGGAAACGCTACCGGGTTCCAGACTGGAAAGGCGTTAGCGGGTTCCAGGCTGGAAATGATACCGGGTTCCAGGCTGGAAATGCTAGCCTAGTAGTAATTCGCACCATTCACTTCTCAAGGATTTATTTGTTTCTTAGAGTAATGAGATAACAACAAACAAAACAAGCAATATGTACAAGATATGACGAGGCACAATGGGACAATATCAATTCACTATTCTACAGTTTAACGAAAAATCAATATGAAGCGAGAAAAAATTGTGAACAATTACAGCGGTTACTTTGGGTCCATTCCTGTGGACGAATAATATATGATATCTTCAACTATAACTTCGAAGTCTTCAGAAGATGATACTAGTGGGTCGTATGTAGATCAACTGGGAATAGGCGAAGAGACTGTGGTGGTCGACTGTTCACTGGAAAGAAAATGATGTTCAAATGATCTACAGTATCCGCAGTCATTCTTACAGTATCCAGACATCTATTTAAATTTAAGAGACAGGCTCCGTAATTATTTACCATTTTGAGCATTTCTCGGAAATTTCCCCTAGCAAAAGGATTCAGGCCTCCATGCTGTCATGATGGAAGGTGGCCTGAATCCTTTTGCTAGGGGAATTTTCCGGGGGTATAGTGAATTTTTACCGAGCCGGTCTCTTAACTTTTTCGCGCTTCGTTTTTTCTTTGTTCCGATCGAAATCAACAGAAATCTCAATTTTCCTAGTAGGAGCTGTAAAATTAGTCCCACTAGAATTCAGATTTACAATAATCCCACTAGAGTTCAGTCTTACAGTAATCTCTACTAGTGGTAAAACCTACAGTAATACTTAGACGTACAGTAATCTAAACCACATCTCAGAGATACAGTAATCCCATTACAGCTCAGATCAACAGTATTCCCCCATTAGAGCTCCCACCTACAGTATTATGAACTAGAGCTGAGATATATGATAATCACTACCAGAGCTCAGACCTATGGTAATTACTACTAAAGCTCATAACTACAGTAACCCCTACAGTAATGCCGACTAGAGCTCAGAGCTACAGTAATCCCCACTCGCGCTCATACCAACAGTATTCCCATTACAGCTCTGACCTACAGTAATCCAATCAGACCTTAGACCTACAGTAATCTCCACTACAGCTCAGAGCTACAATAACCAAATCAGACCTTAGACCTACAACACTCTCATTACAGCTCACACCTACTCCCCACTGAAGCTCATACCAATAGTATCCTCAGTAATTCCAACAGCATCCCGAAATCTATTATTTAACGTTTTCGTGCTTCGTTTTTTCTTTGTTCCGATCGAAATCCAAAGTAATTTTAATTATTCCTAGTAGGGCTTTAGTGAGGATTAATGTAGATCTGACAATGAGCTGTAACTGTAACAGTAGCCCCATTAGAACTCAGACCTACTAGAGCTTAGATCTACAGTAATCTCCACAACAGCCTAGAGCTACAGTAATCTCCAGTAGAGCACATATCAACAATATTCCCATTACAGCTCAGACCAACAGCATTCCCACTAGAGCTCAGTCTTACAGTAATCACACTAGATCTTAGACTTACAGTATTCTCCACTAGAGCTCATACCAACCGAACGTAGACAACCATTGTCGCCCGAAATTAAATTCGGGTGGGCCGGAAGCCAAAATCGGATGCGTGCGAAATAAGGATTTCATTTTTGAGTGAATTTTGGCTAAAGCGGGTTGGTCTTATCGCTATCGACAATGCCGCTCACTTAAGATACCAACAGTAACTAGAGCTCAGTTCTATAAAAATCTCCACTAGACCTTACACCTACAGTAATCTCTACTGCAGCTCAAAGCTACAGTAATTGCCAATAGAGCACATACCTACAGTAATCCCTACTAGAGCTCATGCCAACAGTAAAACCACTATAGCTCAAACCTACAGTAATCTAAACTAGAGCTCAGATATACAATAATTCCACAGGAGCTCACATCTACAGTAATATCCATTACTGTAGCTTTGAGCTACAGTAATCCCATTAGAGATCACACCTATAGTAATATCAACATTAGCTCATATCTACAGTAATCCCACTATAGCTCAGACTACCGTAATCCCCAATAGAACTCATACCGCGTTTCCTCGGTAGCTCGACTACTGGGAGAGGGCGAAGATGCTGAGGCGGTCGAGTGATCACTGAAATAAGATGATGTTCAATTGATGTGTCGACATTTGCAGTATCCTCGGTTATTCCTACCGTATCCCGAGATCTACAGGGTGCGTGAAAATTACCGGCACTCGATTGAATCATATTGCGCATTAGCGGCTAATCGATATTTCGCAAAACCAGTTGCATGATTATGACGTGTGACCATTCGTGTAAAAGCGTTCGAGGTTTCAATTCGCTTAGTCTAGTTAGTCAATAATGGTGAAGGCAAACCCGATGAGATCGCACTGTTACCCTCTGTCTTCGTCCAAGAGAGGGACCACTGTATCCTATGAGAGATCCCCCTTTCCACCCTGAGATATCAAACCCTGACCCCCCATTATATCACATTTAAATTTCATGAATTTTCACTAGTCACTTTTATGTGTTTCGTTTCGTGCATACGCACGTTGATAAAATATAATAGATCTACGATCCGGACGCTCTCTCTCGAAGGAATCAAGCCCGCCAACATCTTCTTTCAACTCAACTTTCCCAAGAGAACCGTTTATCACGCAAACCGACGGTATCAGGAACTCGGCACGGAAGGTGACAGTCCAGGGAGAGGAACGCCGGTGTCCGCAACTTCACCCCAGAACCGTGAGATAATTCGGCAGAACATCTACCGTAATCCCACTAGGTACATGGTCGATATTGTTGAAAGCTCGGTACCTTTGACTTCTTTATTCGCAAGATCTTCAAATATGGCCTGATGTAGCACCTATATAAGTACTGTAAACTGCTTGATTTAAACGATCCTCAGATCAATCTGCGAAGAATGCGATGCCCTTTCTTTCTCGACCGGTTTCACATTTACGAACATTTCACCGCTCTCTTTACTGACGAAAAATTTTTTACCCTAGAATTTAATTTCAATACTCCGAACGACATAATCATAGACCATGATTCCAAGGAATCTGCCAAACTGGGTGGCATCACCGGTCAACCTCGTATCCTGCCTATGTGATGGTGTGTTAGAGCCTCTTCCCCACCTGTCGGATTCCTGTCGTCTTTGTATCGTCAGGCGTAAAGGCGAATAATAACTACTACGTCAATGACATCCTGAGAGACGTACTCATCTTCTGGTCCAATTCTCACTTCAGTCGGCGCTTTTGGAGGCTGCAGCAGCATGGCGCACCCAGACATAAATTCGAGGCCAAAACCGACTAAGTTATGAGAACGTACATGGCTCAAAATGAATGAAAAATTCCCGTGACTAAGAATCCCCTGGACTTGACAGTATGGGGGGTTCTGGAGAGCAAGATCTCCTCTACCGAGTACACGACTCTGTTCAGCCTGAAATCGGCTCTCCTCTGAGCACGGGACACCGTCGACGATAACAATCACCGTAAATTGCCTATTGCAAACGAGAAGCTCCTTCGGGCTAGCTTCGAAGCGAATGAGAGGCAAATTGAAATCCATTAACATGTTCTTGTTACTGAATAATTGAATAAATAATGAAATGAAACTGGTTGCTCAAATTTCATTCTAAGGGGAGATATTGATAAAAGTTCGAGTGCCGGTAATTTTCACGCACCCTGTATTTAAATATAACTTTTTCGTGCTTCGTTTTTTTCTTTGTTACGATTGAAATCTACAGTAGTCTCAATTATGCCTAGTAGGGCTCTAGTAGGAATTACTGTAGGTCTGAGCTGTGACTGTAACAGTAGTCCCACTGGAACTCAGACCTACAGTTATCCTACTACAGCTCAGTCCTCCAACCTACAGACCTACAGTAATCTCCACTAGTGCTAAAACCTACAGTAATGCCGACTAGAGCATAGACTTACAGTAATCTAAACTACATATCAGAGCTACAGTAATCCCCCCATTAGAGCTCACACCTACAGTAATATCAACTAGAGCTAGTAGGGCTCTGGTGGAGATTACTGTAGCTCTGAGCTGTAACTGGAACAGTAGCCCCACTAGAACTCAGGCCCACAGTAATATCATAAGACCTTAAATCTACAGTGATCTCCACTACAGTTCAGAACATAGGTGGGCACGCTGGGATAAAGGCTGTGTGCAAACCGGAGAATTGCAAGGGAAGGCTATGCGCATTGCCTTTTTTGCAGATTTGACTGGAAATTTTCCATTTTTTGCGAGGCAAAGCTATGCGCAAGGCCCCGTAAGGGAAGGAAAGGCTGTGTGCAAAAAGAATTCGTTTTCACGCGTCCACCTATGGTTCAGAACTACAGTAATCCCCCAATAGAGCTACTACCAACAGTACTTCTATTACAGCTCAGAGCTACAGTAAGGCCTACAGTAATGTCGACTAGATCTTAGACCTACAGAATCTCCATTACAGCCAAGAACTACAGTAATCCCACAAGAGCTCATACCAACAGTATCCTCAGTGATTCCTACAGTATCCGCAGAGCTATTTAAATAAAACCTTTTCGTGTTTTTTTCTTTTTTTCCGATCGAAGTTTACAGCAATCTCAATTATTCCTAGTAGGGCTCTAGTGGCGATTTCTGTAGGTCTGAGATGTAACTGTAACAGTAGTGCTCCCACTAGAACTCAGACGTTCAGTAATCGCATTAGACCTACAGTAATCTCCACTAAAGCTCAGACCTACAGTAATCCACCTAGGGCTATTTCCAACCATACGTCGGCACCCTTGTCGCTGGAAATTGAATTCGAGTGGGTCGGACGCAAAAACCGGGTGGGTGCGACACAAAGATTTAATTTTGAGTGAATTTTGGCTAAATCGGGTTTGTTTTATCACTAGTCCCGCCCACTTATGATACCAACAGAAATCACACTATAGCTCAGTCCAATAATAATCTACAGCTTAAACATACAGTAATCCCCAGTAGAGTTCAAACTTACAGTTTCGGCTTTTCTAAAAAAACAACCTAATAGAATTTCTTATTATAACAAAACTACCCCATACTTTTCCTCTGGCGGTCGGCGAACCAATCGGCAGTTGCGAGGACGCCGTAACTGAAGAATTACGGTGCCGGCGTCAGTCTGAAATTCGTTGGAAATCAATCAATAAAGTTCATAACGATTATATTTTGGTATCCCCAATACAGCACATTCTTACAGTAATTCCCATTAGAGCCCATATCAACAGTAAAATCACTAGACGTCAGAACTACAGTAATGTCCACTAGAGCTCATTCCTACAGTATTCCCACTAGAGCTAAGAGCTATAGTAATCTCCACAAGAGCTTAGACCTAGCAATCTCGGCTACAGCTCAGACCTGCGGTAATCCCACTACAGCTCAGACCTATGATGATCAACACTGAAGCTCAAAATTGCAGTAATATCCACTAGACGTACAGTAATCCCTACTAGAGCTCACACCTTCAGTAACATATGCGCGAAAACGCTAGCCACAATGCGCCTGATTCCTACAGTATCTGGAGGACGATTCAACTATATCTTTTTTCCCCTTCATTTTTAATTTGTTCCGATCGGAAAAAAGGAATCTCAACCATTCCTAGAGTATCCCGAGATCGATTCAAATTTAACGTTTAGCTTTTCTTTATTTTTTCTTTGCTACGATCGAAATCTACAGTCATCTCAATTATTCCTACCATACATGGGCAACTTTTGACGGAGGAAAAAATTGGGTGGGTCTGGTCGCTAGCGATAATGCCACCCACGCAGGTAGAATAATCTCCTCTACAGCTTGGAACTATCGTAATCCCCAATAGAGCTACAGTAATCCCTCTAGAGCTCAGACCTACAGTAATATCCACTACTGCTTAAACATAAAGTAATATCCACTAGGGCACAGACCTACAGTAACATACGTGATCAACCTTTGTCGCTGGAAAAAAATTAAAATCGGTGGGTCATCCCTTTTGTCCCAAAATTACTACAGAACGCATGGTATCATATCTCTCCGAACACTGGACACAGGTTGCTTACCTGACGGATGCATGATCGTCTCGAATGAATATCCGGAGAAGCGAAGTGGTTGTCGCCGCGCCCGTACCTGATAAATTACATCTGTACTATATATCAAATTGTTCACCTTTTTTTGCTTAATTCACCATCCTACACCCACAACGAGAATACAGTACGAAGCAATCGTATACCCTCTCCCATCAAGGATATTACTGCTGAAAAACATCATCAATATCTAAGTAGAGGACCGTACCTTCTTTAGCAATATGAAGAGGTCGACCGGGGATGGAAAAGGTGTGGCCAGAAGCAAAGTCTCAAGCGATGAACACTTTGTGCAACTAAACCATGATTATTGATTAACTGATAAAGAAAGATTAATTGATTCATCGAGTAGTTTACGTTCGAAATAAATACCCTATCGATTCATAACTCTAATCTATTAATTGATAACTGTTGCCGTCCCTCTAACCCTCATTACTGATCAATCAATAACAGTACAAACCAGTACTAAATATCAATAAATAATTCTACTGAGGTAACTGGCTTCAACGGTGGCACTAGGTGCATAATAAACGTATCTATCGTCATCAGCATTCTTGAGAACCCCGATGGCCAAAATTTTATTTTTGACTGTGTCAGACTCCCACTGGCTATGGCACTCATATGAGTCGATTTCAGAATTAAGCACCCTTATTATGTCTGACAATGAATTTGACCAAAAAAGTTTAGCGTAGGACCAAGCTGATTGTGAGGATATGGTGTATGATACTATGATTACCTGATCTCCAAAAAAAATCATGGTAGAGTTCAGTTCGACATTGCTCTGCAGGAGGAGTTGCATCATCGGTCGCCGAAAATTCATAATTATTCAATCTGATCCTCGGCTGCCAGTCCTTCTGCTACAAGCAGCTAAAAAATCCAAGGAAAATGCGTGAAACAACAAAATAAATTCACGGAACGACAATAATAAAGGCAACAGCGACATAATGTGGTCCTAGAACAACTATTATTCAAATACAATAAACACGCGCGTGTTATTAAGTTAAACTTTTAAAAATAACTAACTGGATTCATAAAATCAAAATGTGAAACGACGAAACTGTACTACTAGCCTACAACCTACGCCGTCTAGCCGAAACGCGCTATCAGTGACTGACGACACGAAGATACAATTAACAATGAAAGAAGAAACTGAAATCGATGTTGACATCGATGTGAAACAGTTTAATTAATTAAAATTCAATCGCGCTTAAAATTTCAAAAGTTTCGCCATTTGCTAAAGAATACACAACGATTTTTTTCCGGCTCAGACTCCGGCTACCGGGTTCCAGGCTGGAAAAAGCATTAGCGGGATCCAGGCTGGAAATCTACCGGGTTCCAGCTATCGATACCGGGAAAATGGCGCTATACCGGGTTCCAGGCTGGAAAAAAATACCAGAGCGGTAAAAAATACGGAAAAATCTCTTTTTTTCCAAGCTGTTTATCTAACAATTACTTCAAGAAACAAGCAAAACGAACATAGTATTGCTAAAAATCACGTAGCTGATAATATAAAATCATCTAGAAAAGTCTGGCAATCATCCAGAAACACATAAATGAACAACGAGGAGCTTATCGTACTCGTGGAATGTTCATGTTTAGGAAGAACAAAGCAATCGAACAAGAGCCAGTATGGTTATCCGCTGACGCAGATACCATCGATCGAATTATGCGAGGACTCGAAAATAACGAGTGGAAGCCCACATATGGAAGGGCGGCTTCAGTATACTGTCCAACAGAGGTAGGGTGGTCATTTAAAACTTTACCAAATGTCAAAAAATAAGGTGCACCATGGCGTATCCGTTTGCGATCTTGTTCGCGCTCTATTTCGTTTTCGCTCCACTTCTTTCTCTGTCACCTTTTGACCGCTCTCGAAATGCAAAATTTAAAAAAAATGAATTAACACCTTCAATTTATGGAATAAAAATATTAAAAATTGTAAAAAATCTTTTGATGTGCAGGTGCAAATCGGACAGGGTGAACCGATATGGTGCAACATCAACGTCTACGAGGAGCTCCGCGAGATCAAGTCGGTCTGTTCTCTCAATTCACTTTTATTTATTTTTTATAAGTTTTATCTTTTTAATATACATTAACAACTGCTCACAAGGGAATGATCAACCATCCCCGTGGAGTTATGACTAGTGACATACACCATTCGAATCACCATGTGATTCTGATAATACATCGTTAATGACTAGACTCAAACGTTTATGATCTTCGAGAAAATCGATATTGAAATTCGGCCAAATTCTACACAACGCATGCGGATGGGTTGGTGAACTCTACTATCTTCTTTCGAAACATCGGCTCGTGTAGTGTAGTGGATAAGATGCCTGCGTTTTCTTTTTTTTTTTTGTTTTTTTTTCTCAAGGGTTCGACCCCCCTTGCACTTTTCTTTTGCTGATTTTGTTGCTGTAGAAAGTTTGAAATGTTTTGCTGTGATTATGAAAGCTAGAAAAAAAGAACACATTCAGCAAGTTTTCTTGATGGAAAAACACTCCTCAAGGAAAAATGAACTTTGATCTTTTTGTTTATGGCATTATTTTTTGCAATCTCCTTCTCCCTCTCCCTCTCCCGAGGTCGAGGTCATGCAATGAATGACCTGAAAAAAAGCAATGAGAGTTCAAAGATCAAAGATCATGCGAGTACGGTAAGTGCTTCCATTTCTTCTTGGACTGTCTTCCAAAGCCTTGATGTCATTGTTCTTCCTGTTCATTCATTATGTGCCCCAGATGTGAAAACTGTATTTTCCTTACTTCACTCATTTTGTTGTTCAAACGTGTTGAGTGTGTTCTTTTTTTCTATAATCACAGCAAAACATTTCAAACTTTCTACAGCAACAAAATCAGCAAAAGAAAAGTGCGGCAAGGGGGTCGAACCCTTGACAGTCAAAAGAAAACGCAGGCATCTTATCCACTACACTACACGAGTCAATGGTTCGAAAGAAGATAGTAGAGTTCACCAACCCATCCGCATGCGTTGTGTAGAAAACCACCCGAATTTGGCCGAATTTCAATATCGATTTTCTCGAAGATCATAAACGTTTGAGTCTAGTCATTAACGATGTATTAGCAGAATCACATGGCGATTCGAATGGTGTATGTCACTAGTCATAACTCGACGGGGATGGTTGGTCCTTCCCTTGTCAGGTAAATCGCTTTGAATCTAATCGGGGCATTTTTTGAATCTAATCGGAACATGCGTCTTTTTGAATCTAATCAGAAAATTTTTTGAATCTAATTAGAAATTTTTTGAATCTAATCAGAGCGTCCGTTTTTGCATCTAATCATAACACTTTTTGAATCTAATTAGAAAATTTTTAAATCAAATCAGAGAATTTTTTGAATCTAATCAGAACATTTGTCTTTTTGAATCTAATCAGAACGTTTTTTAAACTAATCAGAGAGATTTTTGAATCTAATTTAGCCCTAGTTTCTTCTAAAATTGCTTTAATTAGATTCAAAAAGATTTGCCTGAGTACAGTATCCCCAGTTAGTTAGGGTAAAGGTACTTTGTATATTTTCAATATACATACAAAGTTCCGTTACTGCGGATAATTTCAATTATGTTCTTGGGGTAGAAGTCAGGGAGTGGTGCGGCAGAATTACCGAGACATGATCGTTGATCCCCCCTACCCATCACATGTTTTGAGCAAATCGGTTCAACATATAACATTTTATCAAAAAGTATCACAGCAACAGCAATCCGTTTTTACTTACAAATTGTAATTTTTCGTCGATAATTTTGCGTTTTTTAAAAAATCTTTTAAACATTCAGGAACTGGATGGAAAATCGAAGGAATACCTTGACGCTATTCGTCAACGTGCAAATCCTCACGAACCGCTTTTGACGAACAAAGTGAGATCGATTAGTCTGTATTTGATTATCATTTATTTATTGATTGTCGATGTTATTTATTTCAACGCAAAACTCTTCAGAAACTATGCATTTTCACTGTGAGTTTGGCTTCTTGATATATATTTTATCAATGTGCGTATGCACGAAACGAGACAGTAATGAGTGAAAATGTTTTCAAAAATATTTCGATATTGAATGAAATGGATTTGCGTAGGGGCTGTATGCATGTGTTTTTCTTTCTTGCTTTCTTTCTTTCCATCACAAGCAACGAGAGACTATTATTTTTAAAAAGTTAAACAATATTTCAAAGTACATGCAAATTTAAAGTTGTACTTTTATTAATCATACTAATTTAATTATGCTTTTCTGAAATCCACACGAAGCTATTATTATTACTTATTATTACTATTGTCAGAGTAAGATGATTATGGCTGTCATTTTCTCTTTATATGATGTTTATTTAATCTATTCCATCCAGGTTATGGAAGGCAGATACGCGGCGACCATAGCAAGCATCGATCGCGTCTACGACTTCCTGCTCACTAGAGAGCGCCCCGAGGATGTCCTGGTTCGTTATCTCCGACTATTGTATCCCTTAAAGGCACACACCGAGCCAATTTGAAACTTTCCGCTCAGGCAATGCTCTATAGCTTTCTTTTTTTCACCAGAAAGTGTTAACAAAAGGAGTGTAAAATTAGCTCGGGTTCAGGGCTGGGATTTTACGTTTACGTATTTTACTGAATTTTACGGATTTCGAAACCCTAACGTTTTTCCGGATCTATAAAATTTTCATTTTACAGCCAGCCCTGCTCGGGTGTGTGCCATTGAATTGGCTATCCTAGTCAATTTGAAACTCTGACTGAACTCTCTGGCTTCGGTGGCATCTCCGAGGGCCAGAGTGGCCAAATCCTCAACTATGTATTATTATGAGTAGTAGTAGTTCCGTTTAGCTGAAACGTCCACTCAACTATCGAGAGACCGGTGAGAATATCAGTCGAAATGAGGAAATGTTCTACTTTGCCGAGGTGAGAGATCTTGCTTGAGCTTGAATTCTGGTATACAGCTCCGCAGAATCTCCTTTCGTGTATGTGATCTCGGAGATCCCCACGACTTATGGTGCCGTCAATATGGAATATTGGGCTTGACAATTGTAACTATACTTTACTTGTTTAATCACGGAAATTTTGTAATTTTATAAATAACGTAGCCCGAGAAAAAATATTGAGAATATTCATTTTTTGGCAAATGTCGAAAAATTTTTGGCAAACGATCTGGGCAATTAAAGAATGGGAGCCTCGAGTTTTGTCGCGATTATACTGGTCAGGCAGAAGTATAGGTCACATCTCCCTAGATACAAAAACAATTTTACGTGTGCTACTCAAATCTAATACTCACACAAAAATTCACTTAAATTTATAATTTCTTACTTTTGATTTTCTTAATTATAAGAAATATCACCGAAAAATCCTCTTGAAAAGAAAGAAATTCAATTTCTGATATTCTGTTATAAGAATTCAATTTTTTAAAACAGAACATATTGTAAGAGAATTTTCTCTGTGAGTAGTGAGCATGCGTGCACTTCCTGTGTATATCCAACGTTCTTCATGACAATAGCGCGCCCCAAATTTCCTGCTTTCGCAAAGTGAATTTTTTTCGGAATTCCTTAATCTAACAATTTGCGCAATTTAGTTGATAATAGGCCAACGAAAACGGAAACAAAAGTAACAATTGCCACGTCTGATATGCAATATTGACAGCGCAAAAATTCTAGGTAATCGGGGGAATCTCCAGGATCAAACGCACGAAAGGAGATTCTGTTGGCTTGAAAAAATCGATAATTATATTTATAGACGCAGTCACATACATTTCCTTACCCTTATCAGTACGTCATGATGCGAAAAGGATTCTACAATAATAATAATAATAATATACTTTATGCGGTGCGAAAGTAAAGTATAATTTCTGATCAAATATTTGATAGTGGAGTACGCATAAATACGATGCTACGACTTGGGTAGCAAAGATGAAAATTACAAATAAAAAGAAATTCCTACAACGATGGTAATGAAGCGATGGATTTTCGGAAAGATTTTACAGAAGGACATATTATAATATTATTATTAAGCTGATTCCAAGAGTTGACTACACGATTAGAAATGAAATTGGCAAAGCGAGTGGATTTAAAAATATGTTTTCTATAAATGAAATTGTTTCTACGAGAATGTCTTGTATTAAGGGAGGGTAGGAAGAAGAGGGGATTGTCGAGCTCGATGAGTCCGTGTGTCACTTTGTAGGCAAAGCACAAGTCTGCAAGAGCACGTCGATTCTGAAGAGGCTCTAAATTCAGATAAATTAATCGATTAGAATAAGATGTATAAGGAAGTTTGCACTTGGCAAAAATACGACGAGTATACACTTTTTGAACATTTTCAATGACTTTTATCAGCTGTTCCTCATGGGGAGACCAAAGTTCAGAACAATTTTCGAGAATGGGACGGACGTAGGTCATAAACAGGCGAGAGTATAGTTTAGGACTATTGGAGTGGAAAATGCGATAAATATAAGAGCATCTGGATTTCGCTCTGGCGACGATATTACGAATGTGAACCGCGAAAGATAAACGATTGCAATAAGTAATACCTAGGTCAGTGAATTCTTTAACAACGGGAAGGCGAGTATGATCGATTGAAAAGTCAATGTTTGGATGATTTTTACCTATTTTCATAATGACGGTTTTGGATTGAGAGATAGTTAATCCCCAGTCAATAGACCATTGGAAGAGTGCATCGAGGGCGGTTTGAAGAGAAGAGGGATCATTGAAAGTGTAAAGTTTCACGTCATCTGCATACATTGTGCAATGTACGTTCTTAGGTAGAATACGAGGTAGATCAGAGATATAAAGAGAGAACAATAGAGGACCAAGACAGCTACCCTGAGGAACCCCGGAAGAAGCCTTGAATGGAGTGGAAACAGCGTCACCTACCACAACGGATTGAGATCTATTAGACAGGAAAGAGCGTACAAAGTTTAGTAGTGAACCTTTAATTCCTAAGCAAGCACATTTGTGTAAGAGCAAATTGATAGGGATTGAATCAAAGGCGCGAGAAACAAAGTGTGCAAAGTGTTTTTGTCTGATGTCCAGCAAAAGTTTGATATTTTTGATCGCTCGATTGATCAATTGATTGATTGATTGATTGATTGATTGATTGATTTATATGATTTATGATTTATATGATTTATGATTTATTAATTTATAGATTTATTAATTTTTTTATTTATTTTATGATTTCTTAATTTATAGAACTTACCCTTGGTCCTCTCGCGTCTTCGGCTATGGTGGATACAGTCGAAACGCGCGCACAGAAAGTTGAAAAAGATCCGTACAAGCCCCAAAACAGAGGAGAGCTTAAGGTTAGTTCCATTATGATTATGCTCATACGCTGTATCTCGGAAACTCTGATTTTACATTAATGTTGCATAGTCCGGCTTCTCAAAACGTGCTAAAATGCGTCACTCATTTAAAGTTTTTTTAGTACAATTGAGTGACGCCGCTTCGCTTTAAGAATGCGTACGCCTCACTTTTATTAGGCATCGTTGCATTTGCATTACGTGTCCACGCCGTAACCTACGCCGTAACGACGGAGACGCGGCGGGGTGGTTTACGGCGTAGGCACGCAAGGCAAATGTAACGATGCATTAAACTTACAAGTCTAGTTGATGTGAAACTAGAAATACGCTACTTTTGAAATGAGAGTAGTCCTCGAGAACTGGAATTGTGGGCGCTAATTCTAGAACACTTTTTGTGTCTAAAATAAGAAAAAAATATTCGTGATTTGAGGATCTTGTAATGAGCGGTACAAACGGACAGGGAGTGCATCTCTTTTTCGGGTTCAGTTACTACCAATTTGATGGAATACACAAGAGTGAGGAGGTAATGTTATTATTGTGTGCTGCTGAAACGCAGAACTTGAGGTTATGAATATTTAGAATATTATTATAGCTAAATTAAAGATCTAAAAAATAGTTTGTATCGTGCTTTTTTCGATTTTTTTTTCGAAATATGTAAATTTTCAGAAATTAAAAATGGTAGAATATTGTGAAAATTTTTTTAAATGGTAGGAAAAATGGAAAAAAAAGATAGAAATGATTTCGACTATTGCGGCAGGAGGTGTTCTTCCGCCGGTCCTACGTCGGTCAGTTGCTCATGGCGTGCAGCATCGTGCGAGAGAATGGTGACGCCCTGCTGCACTTTCTCGATACGTTCACGCCGTTATCGATTGGTATGTGTAACATTGATATATTATTTGAATTTAGTATAAGGCCTCTTCTCAAATAAATGAGGGAAAGGGTTATGTATATTTTATCAACGTGCTTATGCACGAAACCAAACACATAAAGTTTACGAGTGGAAATTGTGTGAGGAAAAATAGTGATTGATGGGCGGGGGGGGGGGGGGGTCAGGGCGAAATATCTCGAGGGTGGACAAGGGGGGATCTCTTTTGTGTTAAACTAACTAAAGAACGCTAAATATCTGACGTATATCAACTAAATAATAAATAGATTCAACATTTTGGACGGTGCCCTACACTGTACCAAACCGAACGATTATATCTTTTTTTGGTAGAAGCAGATGTGAAGAAGTCGAATACAAGACGAAAATGAGCCGACCGGCCAATGGAGAGAAGTGAGTCGATCTTACGAGAGCAGTACCGACTCGATTTAGTCAAAATTCACTCAAAACGAAGTGGAAAAAAGTGAGTCCCGAAAAATGGCAATGTCGCACTCGATTTGCGCATCCACCCGACTTTAACTTCCATCGGCACAGCTCTGGTATTTCAAGACTTAAAGTCTACATGCTCTTTCACTTTAAGTAGACTTGTCAGTCTACTTCAAGTGAGACGCAAGTCGACTTAAAACGCGCTCTCTGTAAGGGCGGAGGGGGGAGGGCACAAAGTTTCAAAATCATCCTAGACCATTCATATTTGGTGGATAGAGTCCCTAGGGGTAGGATACACTTCAGCCAAAAATTGGCCCCAATTATCGATTTTTGATCTACCAAAACTGAAAAAATCAAATTGATTTTTCCCAATCGTGTCATATATCATTCGAAAGAGCGTTGAAAGTTATGTAAAACTGACAATTTTCAAAAGATTTCGTTCATCGGTTTTTGAGAAAAATCCGATTTTTCGAAAAAAATGCAAGATTTTTTTCCTTTCGTTAAATAGCAGACCACTTTCCAGAAAACAGTTATTCCTGAATTAGTTGATATTTTGTGTAAAAATAGATGGGCTATCCGAATAACACTCTCATTTTAACCATCTCCATTCCGCAACATGACATATTGGCAAAAAACTAGCGGTTTTTAGAATTACAATCGTCGACGCAGGTTCGAATCCGGTCGCGGGACAAAATTTTTGCAAACTTTTTTTAGTTCCCTTTTGGCTTCTAATCATCTTTTTTCGATGTTCAGGACTGTTTTAATTGGTTTTCAGATCGATCAATACCTAAAATGCAATGTTCTGAAAGTAGAAATTTATATTTTTAAACATTTGTACATTTGGGACATCAAGCATTTTGTACATTTGGGACATCTTCACCATTTGAATACATCTTTCTCAACAGAATTAACGTCGGTTTGTTCTCAATCCACCAATTCAATTGTTTCGTCCATGTTGAAAATTTCGTTCTTGTTCTTTCTGATGGAAGTCACTATTACTCCGGTATTTTTTTACTCGCGGGGCACACCGTTCAATCCCGTGGTGTACGCCGCGAGGTACACCACGGGGTAGAACATTTGACGGGGTACCTCGCGAGCTGCAGCCTCTAGACGGGGAGCCCCGCGAGGTGGATGAGGTGGATGGATGCGTGCCCCGTGGGGCAGGAAGAACGGTGTGCCCCGCGAGATTTGATGTCCACCCCGCGAGGCACACCGTCCCTTCCACACCGTGGTGCACCTCGCGGAGTACCCCGCGAGATTTGGCCTCTCAACGGTGTGCCCCGAAAGCAAAAAATACCGGAGTAGATCTTCATCAGACATTAACGCCTTATCATCAATCAGCTTCGTTCTTATCCAATACGTTCAGCAAATTCCTCCATTCTGTATCCAAGTTTAGTTCATCGCTATCCACATCGATTGCAAAATAATTCCACATTTAAAGGGACTTGAAAAATTAAGTGTTTAAATTCGCTGGAGATCCCATACGGAAATGTCGAACTAGAATTTATCATAGAAATCAGCAAAAATCACAACGCTAGGTGGTGGTTGAACTCGTCAGCTTAGGCCTTTGAGCCTGAGAGAGTCCAATATGACATCAATATACAGATGTTTGTTAAAGAAGGGGACCCACGAGATTTGGGGTGCGCCATTGTCATAAAGAACGTTGGACATAGAAAGTGCCCTTATTTTCTCTATTAGAATTAAGAGAACGAGCGAACAGAGCGTGTAGCTCAGTGGTTAGTAGTCGGCGCTTGTAACCGCGCCACGCGGGTTCGATTCCCGTTTGCAATTCTCAATTTATTTGTCTTTCATATTTGAAATTGCGCGCGTTCCCTGAGGACATCTTGGGGTAATAACGAGCTTTGAGCTCGGATTACGGTATTCCAGTGTATAAAATAATTTTAGAGAAAATTGTTTTTGGATACAGGGAAATGTGATCTATATTTCTGCCTGGCCAGTTTAGACACGAAAAAACTCGTGGGTCCCCTTCTTTAAGGAAGTTCTATACCTATCCATGATCTCTTTGTATTCACTGGTTGTATAATGAAACAGATCAGATACCAGCCTATTCCTTATGCCAATCGACTATCGATTTGGCAAAGAGTCACTTCTTATCCTGGCTATCTTTTCTCTTTCACTTTGTTTTTTTTGTTTTTTTTTCTGCCCCGGCAAAGATATCAATATTATGATATTTCGTCAATTCGTTGCAGGACAAAATTTCATGTTCGAACATTTTCGGCATTTCAATCAATATTTTTATGGGATACTCTCCCTTTAACGGATGCTGTGGCTCTTGCAGACTTTATGCGACTATAATATGAGCTGATTTGGCTAGCACCCAATCTTTCCTCCGGTGATAGCAGGGATGGGCGAACATGATCGGACGAAAAAAATTCGAAAACGAAAAATTTTCGTTTGAAAAGCTCGAAAAAAATTCAAAAAATTCGAAAAAAAAACGAAAAAAATCCAATTTCACTGTTAAAGTAATCTATAATGTTGAAATGGTTGAGCTCGAAAGTCATTCTCTATTGGATGCTTCCAGAAAACTTATTTAGGCAAAATATAGAAGAGGAAGAAACAATAACAAAAGTACATTCGACACAACTTCACCTCAAACGAAACTCATGAGAGGAATATTATACAATTACAAAAGTTTTGCACACACCGCGCCAAATGCCGAATTTAGTAAACTTCTCCACCGTTGAGAAAAACGCACTCCAAATTTTCGGAAGGTTTTTGTTTTTTCAATGCATATAATTTTATTTTTATTGAAAGTCCTGTGAAATGATGAGGAAACGCCATAAAATTCGATAAAATAAGAGAAAAATGTATGTCGCGCGAAGAAGTGGGCGAAGTCTGAGTATTGCGCGGCAAAGAGCGGAATTTGTATTGTTCGGACAGTTTTAATTCTATAATATTGACATTGAGAAAAATCAGAAATTCGAAAGAGGAATGAGAGAGGCGACTACGATTGTCGGTCAGGATGGTTTCCGCAGTAGAGAAAAATTTCCCCACTTCCATACTTCCAGTTAGGGAATTTTTTTCACATGAATTTTCCCTGCTAAATGTTCGTGAATTTGGCTTGAAATTATTTGGAAAAACAGAAAAAGAAAAAGTGAAAATACAGAAGAACTCGACCATTTCTCGAGTGGAAAACATACAGTATGAAAAAAGTAATAAATTTCTTTCGAAAATACCTTTTTTGTAGTTGAACATCCCCGTTTTCCCTATACTTCGTTGGTTTTGAACTCCCAGAATATCTAGTGTAAAACTCGAAAAATTTCCGAGAAAGACGAAAAATTTTTCGATCGAACAATTTTTCGTCTGGGGGTCGAAAAAAACGAAAAAAACGAACACGAAAAATCTTTTTTCGCCCATCCCTGGGTGATAGTATTCTCGATCCATCAGGGTTAGCGCTTGGAAAATTCGACATGATTATGAGCATCGTTGCCAGTATCGTCATAGGCCCGCACCTAAATATTTTTCATCGATTCATCGATTTTAGTGACTGCTTTAGAAAATAAGTTTTCGTGCCGGAAAACAACAACTCAAATAACTTGAAATCATTTGACGTATTATGAAAACCAATAAAACAGTCCTGAATATCGAAAAAAGATGATTAGAAGCCAAAAGGGAACTAAAAAAAGTTTGCAAAAATTTTGTCCCGCGACCGGATTCGAACCTGCGTCGACGATTGTAATTCTAAAAACCGCTAGTTTTTTGCCAATATGTCATGTTGCGGAATGGAGATGGTTAAAATGAGAGTGTTATTCGGATAGCCCATCTATTTTTACACAAAATATCAGCTAATTCAGGAATAACTGTTTTCTGGAAAGTGGTCTGCTATTTAACGAAAGGAAAAAAATCTTGCATTTTTTCGAAAAATCGGATTTTTCTCAAAAACCGATGAACGAAATCTTTTGAAAATTGTCAGTTTTACATAACTTTCAACGCTCTTTCGAATGATATATGACACGATTGGGAAAAATCAATTTGATTTTTTTCAATTTTGGTAGATCAAATTCGATAATTGGGGCCAATTTTTTGGCTGAAGTGTATCTTACCCCTAGGGACTCTAACCACCAAATATGAATGGTCTAGGATGATTTTGAAACTTTGTGCCCTCCCCCTGTCGCTGTCCCCCCGCTGTTAGGGAGAGTGCGTTTTAAAGTGAAAATGTGACGTCACTCACTTGAAGTTTACTTACAGTAAACTTTAAGTCAGTGAAGTATTTTAAGTTGACTTTAAGTTTTGAAATACCACAGAGGAAATGCCGGAAACCTGGCATGGAGCTGCCCCATGACTATGCGATAATAATTGTTAAATCGGAGGCCCGTAGCTCAACTGCAGACTGAGTTATGGCATTTTTACGAAATTTTGATGGGTCAGGCGAAATTAGCTCATTCCTTATTGCGGTATGCAATCAACGTGGTTAATGGCTTAAAATGTTCACTGGTAGTTGTTCGTTCCTCACAAAAAATTGGACTCACAGAAAAAAATCTACCTGAGAATAAACCTAATTTTTGGATCACATCTCGTCATTTCAAGTATGATGAAATCATTTCATCATCGTAGGTAATAATCGATAACTTCATAATTTTCTCCAATGTTCATACTATATATTAAAATTAAATAGTATGAACAAAAATTGGGGAGGCGTGGCGCAGTTGGTAGGGTGCCAGACTGTGCTACGCAAGGTCCCTGGTTCGAACCCCGCGCTCGGCTATCTCTTGCCACAAGACCACCCCAACAGGCCAACCAATAGGTACTGGTATCAAAACCAGGAGTGAAGGGACGGTGCTGTCAACTGAGCGATAAATTATACTGTTATATTCTATGTGATACGTGCACTCCGATAAAAAGAAGCCTGCGCATGTTCCGCACGTTGAAAAATACGTTGAAGACGGAGCTACCTTTACCTTTACCTTTTTTTATAATAAAATTAAACCGAGGCCGATCAGCCAAGGACGTAAAAAGTTATAACGATTCGAATTTTGCGTCCATACTTTTGCACTGTATATTATGTTTGTTTATGCTACGATTTAAACCGCAGATTTCTCGTGTGCAACGGCTTGCGAAAACGGGAAGCAGCTGCTATTGAGAAGTTTCTCTACTTCGCCATGCGCAGAGTGGTAATTATCGATCGATTGACCGATTCAATAATTTATGGACTTAAAAAAACAATAAAAACAATAATAATAATAATGATATTATTATTATTATTATTATTATTATTATTATTATTATTATTATTATTATTATTATTATTATTATTATTATTATTATTATTATTATTATTATTATTATTATTATTATTATTATTATTAGTGTTATTATTATTGTTATTATTATTATTATTATTATTATTATTATTATTATTATTATTATTATTATTATTATTATTATTATTATTATTATTATTATTATTATTATTATTATTATTATTATTATTATTATTATTATTATTATTATTATTATTATTATTATTATTATTATTATTATTATTATTATTAATATTATTATTATTTATTATAACTCGTTATAGAGACACCGCAAAAGAGACTTTAGAAACTCAGGAGCGGGAATTCCAAAACTCTTGGACGAGGTAATTAAATTGTTCCTACCAAGATTCATATTTGGACGTTTTGTAATGGAGAAGAATGCTCTGTGCGACTGAAGCATGTTACTGCTTTGACCTTCTCTGCATATTATTTGCTGACTGGATAAAGTATTATTATAGCGACGCGGCAATACATTGCTCAGTCTGTTACCGGATGACATTATGCGGAACAATGATAACTTTTTCAAATATATCATGGATACTAACGAGAAGTAAGATAGTAATTTATTGATTGTATTGTGAGAATAACTCGTCTGTTTCATTGATTTATCGATTAATTCATATCCATTTATACAGTACAGTATATTCCATACGCCATGGGGCTGCTTCCTATAAAATTACGGATTTTCGAAAAATTTTGTGGCATGCCCCTGTGAAAATGTCTTTTAGGTGAAATTTCACAATTCAGTTTAAATGCCCCTTGTGAATTTAATCTTATTTTAGATTTTTTTGTTCGGATGCCAGTGTAGAATCAAGCTCCATGTACCCCGCCCATCTATGGTATACTAGCTGAGCTAAAGTAACCTAACACATTCAGAATGGCCAATCGGCAGATCCCATTCCTGCATACGTACCAACGCATACTGAGAGATGAATACAAAGATACCGCCGAGTCTCTGTGCCATAGTCATTGGGTATGCCTCGCTATATACAGTCATAGGTCGAAAAGTACGAAGCACAAAGCATGACAGCATGTTGAGAGAAAATTTCCAAAAATAGAAAGAAAGCCTGACCGCATTTTGAAATACGATAACCTAGCTATTCGACCTATAAATACAGTCCAAAAGTATACCAAAAAGTGCATTTTTCAGTGTAACTTTGCTAGTACGTAATCAATCTTATCGCCGTATTGTAAGAAAAAGACGTCTCTCAACAATCATAAAAATTTAATGAATTTTTCCGACGTCGGCGATTTCCACGCTTTTAAACAAAAAATAACGAGATATAAGTGAAAACATCTATAACGAGATAGAAATAGGATGAAAGATATAGACAAAGAGGTATATAGAGATATATGAAGATATATGCAGTGGGAGAGACAGAGTTCATATCTCTTTCTTCTTTTCTTGAAATTTTAGATATTGTATTTTTACCAATCATCCAGTGATGTCTATTACAAATAAATTATGATAACATGGCATTATTTATTTTTAAAACACTTTACTGGCTCTCTGCCGCGCAGAAAGATTGATCTCGGCTGTTTAAGAAAAAATGGAAAAGCGCCGCACAAGTATAGTGAGATTCAATTTTTTGGTATGCACGACGCTCATGGAAATAGCATTCGGTATCGAAAAAATGAAATGGGAAAAGGGTGTTATTGATTATACGCATTCTCAATGAATCCTGGTTTCACGATTGAGGAGACGACCGCTCCTCTGGTATTTTCAAACTAGTAGTTTACTTATAATTGGCACCATCCGTAGACTTGCAAGTCTACGGCTAGTTAAACGCTTACTAGAAGTGGTGTATAATACGGTAAAAAGCACTATCTGAGAGAATTCAATAACTGGAATATTTTTGGTATCGATGAAAAATGAATTTTTCTGTTTTATGTATGATAATTACAGGCTCCATGAGTGAAGTACACTGGTACTTGGAAATTGCTTCGAATTGAAAATTCGCTTCAGGGGGTGACCACACAACGATTTGGCGCCTTTTCCTAAAAAAGTTTATTTGGAATCCAATCGATGCGGGAGTGGGCTCAATCGAATCCTTAGCTAATTCTAACAAACTATTGTCCAGGTGAGTTTTTTAATCAAAGATCAACGAACGCTGGAATCGGGAATTCACAGGCACTATTTCACTATAACAAGCCTACAACTTTTTATTTGCTCAATCGCTTCTAAATATCATAACACATCTTCTGTTTGAAAATCATATTTTTAAAAAAATATGTATTATGCGAACAAATCGTTTTTATAACGAAAATCGTAATTATGGTGTGCACCTACAGTAATCCCTAATCGGTCAATTTGGAAATTTGATAGTTTTAAACATATTTCACCGCTGTTCTTGACATGACTGAGGTATACGACTACTCCTCGTCTTCGGAGTGCACCTGTTCCCAGGTGCTGATGTCGATGAAAATTCACATTTTTCGTAAATTGATCACTATTTCGTTGTTTGTGATGCAATATCGATAAAAATTGGATCATTATTCCATTCTACCATCTATACAAACATACAAAAAAATAAAGAGAAACGGTTGACTGCGAAGATAGTTTTTGCTGAAAAACCAAAATATCATAGAATATTGGCCAGCACTTTACCGTGCAGGTGCGCTCCGAAGTAGTCCTATACCTCAGTCATGTCAAGAACAGCGGTGAAATATGTTTAAAACTATCAAATTTCCAAATTGACCGATTACGGATTACTGTAGGTGCACACCATAATTCGTTATAAAAACGATTTGTTCGCATAATTCATATTAAAAAAAAAGATTTTCAAACTGAAGATGTGTTATGATATTTAGAAGCGATTGAGCAAATAAAAAGTTGCAGGCTTGTTATAGTGAAATAGTGAAAATTAATTAAATGTGAATTTTTTTTCCGAAAATTCCCGATTCCAGCGTTCGTTGATCCTTGACCAAAAACTCACCTAGACAATAGTTTGTTAGAATTAGCTAAGGATTCGATTGAACCCACTCTCGCATCGATTGGATTCCAAATAAACTTTTTAGGAAAAGGCGCCAAATCGTTGTGTGGACACCCCCTGAAGCGAATTTTCCATTGGAAGCAATTTCCAAGTACCAGTGTACTTCACTCATGGAGCCTGTAATTATCATACATAAAACAGAAAAATTCATTTTTCATCGATACCGCACCTATGTGGATTTTCTCAGATAGCGTGATGTAATACATTTCGTCAAATGTTCTTTCACTTGTAGTAAACTAGCAGTAAACGGCTAGTCCTTGACGTAACGTAAGAAAACTACTAGTTTGGAAATACCAGAGTCCTTGTGTTCTTCAACACAACCTTGCTGAAGAAGACCGCATTTGTCTGTTTAAAATTCATTACAGTACCCCCTCATTTACGTTCAGGACAACTGCCTGAGCTCGTGCGGACCCTACTACATGCTACCGTTGATGACGGAGGACGAGAAGCGTGCACTGCACGACGATCAATCGAGAGCCGACCCTGATCAGGTCCTGGCGAGAATTATGCCCGACCTCGAGATCACGGTAGGCTCTGACATTGTTTATTGATTTTCTGTTCCTAAATCACTCCGTATTATCGATTGCTTCCAGTCGCTCGATGAGATGCTCTCAAACATATTCTCACGTCACGATCATGTCTCCGTTCTGCGCAATCCGCGTGTCACGAACAATTTGCACATGACACCCTGTGACGGTGATCTACGGTTGATCGTGGCAACCACGGTATCCAATTATTTTTTTCGGTCATTAGTAGCTAACTATTACGTAACTAATAATGACAACCGATATTTATTGATATTGATCGAAATGTATGTTTCTTTCAGATAAATGTGTATTATCGATGTGAATTGGAGCATAAGTGGTTTAAGCTAGAGCATGCCCACACACTGCCGCCAGATACTGTACTGTTGGGAGACGTGAACCCGGTACGTACATGTGATTGATTGAGTAATTAACTAATAAATAAAAAAATAGATAATAATAATAGTTATAATACTAATAATAATAACAATAATAAAAAGCAAATGTGTAGTAGTTTACGGTGGCTTTGGCTATTCGAAATTCGATTTACGTTGAATTTATTTCTTTTTTTTAATCCGTTAAATTTCAGATTAACAACGACACATTTAATATACTTGTTCGCATTCTCGACGTTGCAGTACTCTTTGGTGACGATGTCTCTACTCTTCCATTCAAGGAACGAATCCAAGCAGCGAGGAAGTTTTCTGAAGCCATATCCAAGGTATGAAAATATAGCTTTATAATCACGGTATACGGTAGCACACGAATTTTATAACCACGGTATACGGTAGCACACGAACTTTATAACTACGGTATACGGAAGCACAAAGAAATGCTACGGTAGCATACGGTTCTTATATATGGTAGTATTTATGTATGTACGTCGTTACGGAAGGTGTACAGCAAAAAATTATTTGATTCAGTATGGGGTGAAGAACGCGACTACGTATACGGTGGCCGACTACATTCCGACCGCGGAGGTTTGTTTCACTTTGTTGGTATCTAAGCAATCACTTTTCGTTATTGGTCGAACTGAAATCTCGGTATCATTAGAGCGTATCATTATTGTTGTCAACGAACTGTTGATTTCACTCACTTTTTCCTAGCTATCTGGCAACCAAAGTGTAAAGAAACCCTATTTTGACTATGACAATGACAATGACTGACATTGTGGTTTCGTTTCCGTTCAAATCTAATGGTTATTTCAGACACGCTCCAAGACTGGTGCGGGTGATGATGAAGACCTGAATGCACGATGCTTCCTGATGCGATATGTGAACGAAGGCGAAATGACATTCACCCAGGCACTAGGTTACTTTATTGATTTATCGATATCGATTAATATATTGATTAGCATTATTTATAGTTACCATTGCAGAGCACACATTTTTCACCGATCTCTGATGATACAGACTGTGCGAAGGATGCTGGACATATTGATTTTTTTGTTTATCACCCTTTTATAAACTTTATTATTAGCTATTCGTGTGATTATTTTATATCAATCACATAATATCAGTTTGATTTCGTCGAGAGAGCGTGGCCAGAGCGGAGAATAAAAGTTGTTCGGTGATTTGCTTTTGACGCCACCCATGGAACGGTATTCTGATGTCGAGGAAGGATATATCTTAGATGGTGCACGTCGTTTAATCGAGAGTTAATCGAGAGCTGACACTTATCCGTCAGCCGGATCCATATTATGATATCGCCTTTACGCTAGTTGCATACGAAATTTTCCCCATAAATCCTCTTATAGATCAAAGATATGAATCGCACAATTTTCTCGAGTGTGCTGTGCAAAATAACGAATGAACAGTTGCTATTTTACTTGATATTACATTTTTTTGCACAAGAATCGTTAGTCTGGTGGAATAGTTCATACGATAGTTTTTTTCCCTATCCCAGCACACAAAAGTGTGAACATGAGATTGATTTGAATCACTCGAATCAACATTCAATGAGGATATATGCGGTAACCAATGATTATTTAAACTAAATTTATTGCATAAGACGACAATGGAATGGTTTCGAGAGCAAAGGAATGTCAAATCTAGGGGACGGGGGATGGTGCTATGTGGAATGCGCAAAAATATAGATGTCTATCAACTGTACTAGTATTCTCTAGAAAGATACTGATACTACTGATACTAATGCTAATAATCTAATACAAATTGCAATATTGAATGTAGAGGTAATTTATCAGGGAATATGATCACGCGTTTGACTGCCAGACGCCCTTCTGACCTGCAACAAAGGATTATTGCTATTCAGACCTAGAATATTGAATGATTAGACGAGGATAACCAACCTAGCATGTCCATAAAAGTGAGCTTGTCGTTGTCACCTGATATGATATTGATTATTTAGACAATGATATTGCTTGCGGAGGAATAAATCATATTGTATAAATCAAAATCGAATTATAGAGGTAACATAGATAATAGACGGTAGCAGTTCTCATATCAGGTTCAGGTGTAGAATGAATTAAAGTGAGCGTAACCTCACTCAATGGCCTCTTCGACGCGCAATGCTCTCTCGTTGTTAGAGAACAGAGAAATAATTTTCGCAATGAAGAGACCATTGAGTGAGGTAGCGCTCCCTTTAATACCGATTCGGAAATTCGTTCTGAAATTTGTCTTACAATGAAATCCACTCACCATCGACAATACGTAGTGTTCCTGTAGATCCTTTGGTTACGAATGAATCCTGTAACATGAGGAATTTTTGTTAAAAAAATTTTTTTCCTCGATGTACATACCCCCAACATGCCCACATAAACGCCTACAATGCTGAAACAACCTCTGATATTTCTTCGGAGACATACTTTAGCGACGCGTAAAGAGCATGATTTTTATAAAAAAAGTGTTTACACTTGGCATCGAGTCAATAAGCAATTTCTTTGCAAATGTTCCATATTATTTATGTTGAAATAACATTAAAAATACTAAAACTGGGCCTTACCACCCAATTCTCGTTCATCCTTTCATATTCAGCCACTGTGAAGGAAGCTTCTCTCCCATGGACCGTCTGAATTTATCACGGAATTTATTATATTTGACAATAATTATAATAATATTATCATTAGTATATTATTATGACACTTACCATCCTACAAACTTCCTCCATCTTTCGTGCCGCTTGTATTCTTTCTTGGAAGGGCAACTTCGAGACATCATCACCGAACAAAACAGCGACATCGAGGATATGAATACGTACGGTGTTGTTCTGCTGAAGTGTTATAATTGATTAATCTAATGCTTTGTAAAATGTTGAACATCTTCTAACACTAGTTAAACAGACTGACTCACTTCATATCACTTCATATACAGTAGCGGTCAAAAGTATTCGCCCAAAAATTTGCATTGTCATAACTTTTGACTTTTGACTGTTAGATGAGCAATCGGGCTCATGTTTTGGCAGGATACTATTGTACTAGTGGGTATCATATCCTACTCCCGCTGTTAGGATTCGTCGTCGTATTATTGTGTAGCGATCCTGGAACCCCTCTGTACTTACTCATCGACAATTATTTCCTCAGTTGGATTTTTCTGAGACTTGTTTTTAACAATGTATGAACAACATTTACTGAGGAGTAGAATCCGCCATGCGATCCATTCGAGCTAATTCATTCCTTTGATAAAATCGAATTTTCCTACACCCCTGAAATTGAGCAAAAATGCCATAACTCTGTGTTCAGTGAAGCTGCAAGCTGCAAACTTTTCAGAGGTAATAGCCCATGTGTGACACAACACCAGGACGAGTATGAGCCCGATCGGTTGAATTTTGAAAAATTTCGAATATTTATTTTCCTCATTTTTCGAGGTACAGGAAGATCCTAGTAAGATTTATTTCGAATCAGTTCAACAGCCAGATGTCTTCTATATATAACAGACGACAGCTTAGTAGTGTTTCATGAAATTTCAAGTTTTTTCGAGTGAAAATTAGAGAAAGAAGGTCGAAAATTGTTATAATTTTTTTCACGATTTTTTCGAAATGCTCATAATTTGTCCGATTAGGCTAAAACCTTGCCTGGGCAATTATCGTGAAGACTGAAGATTATCGTTAAAATATAATGACTAGCGATGCTCTTTTAGTCCCACAAAAATTCATTTTATTTTTTTAGGTGGTCTTGAAAAATCGTGCCCTAACAATTTTCGACCACTTTCTCCAATTATAACTTCACTCGATGAACTCGAAATTTTGTGAAACACTATTAAACTATCGTCTACTATGTATAGAAGGTTGAACTGATTCGAAATAAATCCTACCAGGTACTTCCTGCACCTCGAAAAAATGAGAAAAATATATATTCGAAAATTTTCAAAATTCAACCGATTGGGCTCATACTCGGCCTGGTGTTGTGTCACACATGGGCTATTACCTCTGCCAAGTTTGCAGCCTGCAGCTTCACTGAACACAGAGTTATGGCATTTTTGCTCAATTTCAGGGGTGTAGGTAAATTCGATTTTATCAAAGGAATGAATTAGCTCGAATGGATCGCATGGCGGATTCTACTCCTCAGTAAATGTTGTTCATACATTGTTAAAAACAAGTCTCAGAAAAATCCAACTGAGGAAATAATTGTCGATGAGTAAGTGCAGAGCGGTTCAAGGATCGCTACACAATAATACGACGACGAATCCTAACAACGGGAGTAGAATATGATACCCACAAGTACTATAGTATCCTGCCAAAACATGAGCCCGATTGCTCATCTAAGTCAAAAGTTATGACATTGCAAATTTTTGGGCGAATACTTTTGACCGCTACTGTACTTTTGATGATTTATACAACAAATAGTGGTACATTCAAAATTATGAAGTATATCAAATTTGACCCACCTTTATCACCTCTCCGAGCACAATTGAATTTGGTGGCAAGCACGACAGTACTTGTCTATTATCGTACTCCTTTCGCATGTCGCAAAATCTTCCCCTTTCACGCGTCATCATCTTAGGCATCTGTTATAGAAGTGTTACAGAATTTTTTTTTAAAACAATCGTAACCCTACGTAGATAACTAGGTGAAGGTCCGAGTAATTCTCTTCAGTTAACGGCGTACGAGCCACACTCGAGTTGCTTACGATAAAGCAAGGAGAATTCGATGTTAGTTGATGCTGCAATGGTAAAATAGTAGTCAACACTTGTACATATTTTCAGATTGCATTTGATAGGGGAGATTCTTCTCATGCATCAGAAATGGTAAAACAAAGATATCTTACAGTAACCCATAGTGATTTGTCTTTGATGAATTCCCGAAGAGAGCTTCGACGAATGTGATAGATACGAGTCTCCAGGCAGATGTCGATTCTTCGCTGTAATTTTTTTTTTAATTTAAATTTTTAAAAAAAATTTTAAAAAATGTGTTTGAAAGGCATTTCTCCCTTTTCTTCAGTCTATTTTGAAACTTGTTATCTCTTTTCATGGAGTCATATTTAAGCAAAGAAAATACATCTATCTGTAATCACTGCAAATGCAATGCATACATGTCCAATATAACATGGTAAGATATTGTGCGTATAAATGTACTTGCATAAGAAAATGACAAACGGGCACTAAAGAACGGAAGTCGCTCAAAGGCTAGATCTCGCCCAACGCTCGATTGTCTCTCCGCTGCCTCTCACCTAACCCGCTGACCTTCGCCGCGCGCTATTTGATATATAAAAGAGATCGGCATAGTTTCTGAACCATGCAAAACAAGAAATAGTCTCTTCTATAGATAAAACAAGTGATTTTTTACGCTCAATATAAAAGTGAACCTCATTGATATCAGAGTACTTTCTCAATATTTCTCTAGGGTCACCACGACTTCTATCGTTGTAAACCTTCACACCATCCTCTTCAGTCATGTACGGAATCATATAGAAAGGTTGACAGATTTCCAAGCATTCATCCTGAATTATTTTGAAAAAAAGTCTAAAGTATTAAATTAAGATTTTATTGTGAATGGTTTGTAATAATATGATGGTTTTATAATAATTTGAGATCATATTTTTCGCTACCCAGTGTGTGAACTCCATATCCTCATCTTCTACCATTTTCAAATACATCTCCAGTGCTTGAATTTGTCGTTTAGCAAACCTGAAAAATCAATAGTTGAAGGAATTAGTAAATATAAATTTGCACAATGGCTGAATAGCTAAAAATAAAATCACGGATTAGGTTTAACAAATTTGAAAGTAATGTCGAAAAAATTACTCTGAAAAAACAATTTTCTGGGGAAAAATATGTAGATGAAGCTAGAATGAGGGCTTTTCAAGCCTACTACATTATTTTATTCAATAAAAGCTTATACCATTCATTGGATTCCCTGTAGTACGAGTAGAATTCGTCCTTTTCAATTATATCATCGGATAACAATCGAACAAGTTTACTCCCGCACTGTAAAGCACTGAACTATAATTTCCATAAAATATTTTCCTTCAAAGAGAGAATGAGATGCACAGTTTTAGTGAATTTTTACTAATAATATTATGTCATACAAATTATGTCAATTTCTCAAATCGTAAAATCAGACAGATTTTGGAGAAAAAAAAAGTTTTCTGAAGAATGGCCGCGGCTAATAAGGCCAATTTTAAAGGGAGCGTAACCTCTCTCGATGGTATCTACATTGTGCACACTATTTCC
Source organism: Parapristionchus giblindavisi (assembly GCA_943737045.1). Lineage (NCBI taxonomy): Eukaryota > Metazoa > Nematoda > Chromadorea > Rhabditida > Diplogasteridae > Parapristionchus > Parapristionchus giblindavisi. The sequence continues at coordinate 700,366 of CALSFV010000027.1, read as the reverse complement.
CTGTTCTCCAACAACGAGAGAGCGTAGGCCGTTGAAGAGGCCGTTGAGACCGGAATCGTCCCTCTACGATATCATTACCTGCTTGTCCAGTGCTTCTTTGAGTAGTTCTTTAACAAGCCCGGCTTCTTTTGGTCGTAGACCATCACAGACTATGAATCTGATTTTTGATCAATTAATTCGTATTTCGAGGTCGGTCTCTCAAACCGCCTGGCGGTGCTCGCTTTAACAATGTTTGGTTGGAAGATTGAGATTCGGTCGAAGACGATATGAGCAAGGTAGATCACATCTTAAATTGGTAAATAAATATTTAAATAAATAAATGAAAGATTTTTAATCATTTTCCATGCTTACCTGCAGTCAGTGATTGTATGGTGTGCTTTACCGTGATGACTGCACGCCCTCCTTCTCTCACAATTGAACATGCTACGAGGAGTTGATTGACATACGATAGGATAGACGAATATTCCTCAAAGTCCAATATACATTCTAAATATGAAGATAATTCAAGCTCTCCGCTCTTACCATACTCTCTCGCTCATCGTGAGAGAGTAAAATATTTTCGGTTTTGAATCAATAAGAGTATTTCTTAAACATATGCCTCTTTTTTTATGGTCACTCTTTGCCGTTTCATGTAGAAATTGTATTTGGCTACCATGGTTAAATGGATCAGCTATTACCATACAATCAAACACTCTACTCAAAACCGATCGTTGAAACTTATTCCAACACAGAGAGACAAAGTGTACTCCGCAGCACAAAACATAAATATAACAGTTCACAGGTCTTGTGTACTGTTCTCCCTGTGTGAATGCTGGATGTCGCCATAATACGTTTGATTGGAACAATTAACTTCATACCATTTCATCTACATTTCCTTTCATTTCTCTCTGCTTCTCACGATCGTACTCGTAGATCGTGCAGATGTTACTATAAAATAGGTCAACACCTTTGTAGTGAGTGCCATTATTAACGTGATCCTGAAAAACAATAGCGACATGCTCATAGAGCAGCTTCTTTGATGATAGTTATGAGGTGTTCAAGGGTGCGTAACCTCTCTCAATGGTCTCTTCGTCAGAAATAGTGTGCACAATGTAGAGACCAGTGAGAGAGGTTACGCTTCCTTTAAAAACTGCCGAAAAGATCAGTTTTTAATTGACGAGAGAGTAAGTAATACTAGAGAATGTTTTATGTTTTACAGTCCTTTTAGCAACTTCTGAATAGAGGATAATTGTTGCGTCGCTGTACAACACTTTCTGTCGTGGATTCAGATTTGAGGAAATAATTTTTTTAAACGTTAAAAACCAATAATTAAAATAAAATTATAAATTAAATTTAAAAAAAAAACATACGATGAAGTTATCTCTTTTCTCTGCAACGCATATTGCGTGGGTACCTAAATTTCTTACTTGTTAACGCATTTTACGAGTTTCTGTTTCTTTGAAACGACAATAGCCATTGCTCCAATATATGGTTCTTATGCATGGATGGGGTACTAGGTCGAATGAAAACCAATGAAGGAGAACTAATTGCATATGAGATCATCCAGTCGGTTTTCATTCATCGCTTCTGATGCCCATCATGATGGTATATTGTGAACTAGAGATCCGCATTCATGCAATTGCACGACCGGTCGACCAATGTTCGATGTTAAAATGATGAAAAGTCATTCTGCGCGATTTTGACTCTTAATTTCCTGCAAAGTCGAGCAGTGGCCATAAGAAAAAATCCACCGCTTGAAGAGTGAAAATGAATGAGAATGAGTCGACTTCTCAAATTTGTACGCAATTCTTTTTAATTAGCAAATAAAAATCGTGCGCACGATTTCTCATGCATCTATTAGTGAGAAATCATTTTTGCGCGACTGCACGAATGCGGATCTCTATTGTGAACAGCTGAGCTTGTGAGCAGCATAATAGTGCATAATTAGAGTGTGGAGCAGAATAATGCGCTATCAAAAGCTCTATTTAGACGGGGCTGTATTTAACATTAGGAAAAGGAAACGCTTCAAGCACATTCCACAACAAAAAAAATCATAAATTTATGCACGAACCTAATAATTCAAAATTTCTACGTTGAGACTCTACGGCCGAATCGATCATAAGAGTAGAAACAAGGTGGCAACCATGAGTGACTGGAATTATTTCATTGAATAAAAATTATCATTGAAAGTTCTCGATAAAGCAATCAAGCAATCAATCAAGCAAGCAATAAACCAATCAATCGATAAATAAATAGATAAATCTTCATCAGGTTCATTCATTTTTACACGTAAATGGTTGTTAACCATTGGCCATATGACATATTCCACCATTATCGTTCTATTATTTTCCTTGATCTATGGCAAAACTGATTTATAGTGCTGTCCTTTATCTCATGGGTAGTTGTCAGTTCGTGGATGCTAAATTTCTAGGGCAACTTTCCTTACATAGTTTTTGTTGGTTCATGAAACACTTGGCGTTGTAGAATCCTTTGCGGAGCAATACGTATTGACTAGTACACGGGATGGTACACGTATCCATCTAAATATTTTTAAATAATTTTTAATTTTTAAATATTTAAATGATCTTATTTCTTATCTTAAAGTTTAAGCAAATATTATTTTCGCAGTGTTTCATTTAGCATGAAACGCTACGAGAAAAACGAACCTCAGCGAAGTAGAAAACGTCCTCATTTCGGCTAATATTTGTACCTTGTTGATCTATCCTAGTTGGTCGAATCGCCTGTAACAATGTTATATCAATAATTTACTTTATTTTTCTCTTCTTCTTATTTTTCTTGCCTTGTCTTTTCTTTTCTTTTCTTTTTTTCTTTTGTTCATTTCTTATTTTATTTATTTATTTTTTTTGTAAAACGCATAAATTATTATTATTATTATTATCGCTAGAAGGAATAAAGCTGATGTAGTTACATGTACCCGTTTTGATACTCGCTGCTGATCAAACTCTTGTACAAGCAAAGAAAGCACACAGAGAGCATGGCGAGATTGTACAATTTCAAATTAGCTGTTTACTGGTAAATCCACTAACCTCTGCGCGTTCTTCAGTCTCCCCCGTCAGAAGGAAGTCGAAGGCTCGGTCCAGACCGGCCAATTCGAGTGGATTCATCATTCGAAATAGGATATTTCTGGAATAATTAGATCCATATTTCATTCGAAATGTTAGTCACTTTACTTTTTCATAGGCTCGTGCTGGTGCGAACGATATCTGGCTGCCTCATAACCGTCTTCATCGGAACCAAGAGTCTGTAAATAAAAAGGAATTTAAGAAAATGAAAATTTAAAAATTACAATAAACTGGAATTCGGATAATTTTTTTTAAGTAAAATACCTTTTTGAGTTCATTTAGTCGCTGAAGAGCATCGTTGTCGACGTGGAGACGTTGACTCGATGGATAGGTCTGACAATTCATAGACAAAAGTATAATTGAAATCATGTGAAATTTGCACAAATAATAAGGCAGCTATTTATTGTGATGCATTTTTGTGAACAAACATCTTATCTTATCTTGATATTTAATATTTTGACGATATTTTCATTTTTCATTATAAAGTATAGTAAATAATTCAAAGAAAACATTATAAACCTCTCCGAAAGTCGGTCGAATTTCCCCAGATATGAGCTTCTCAAAGAACTCTTGCCTTCTATTTTCCGAAGCCGAAAACCATTTTGGATTCGGTTCGACTCGTCGCATTTTTGGCTAGGAATGAAAGCAACTTCCCACAAAATATACCCTCTTTTATACCTTGTCGTTATCAATTCTTATCAGTCACGTAATCTTTGCAAAGCGTAAAACTATAAATGACAGAATATGAGTAATATTATTTCTGTGGTTAATTTTTACGAGTGTTGGCCCACTTTTTTGTATTGTATATTAATATCATTTCTTCTATTATTCCACCATCTATTAGGTACGTTATTTATGGAAAAGATGCCAAAATCTATGGGTTGTTTCTAAATGTGATGCAATATGCAGACTTCAATTGATTATATTTCTGAATGGAATGACTTGTGTAATATGGTCTTATCACCATTTAAATGTTCTGTTATGCATTTCGGCACTCTTTGGAATAGAACTACTTATGCACTTACGGCCATCTATTATCTACACATACAACTGTTAAAGAAAGGTGTTTTCGTGATCTTTAACCTTTAACTACATCATTTGTGTTATCTTTTAGAAGCTCGAAGAATGATTAGTATTATGTTGAAATCCATTAATTCCGATCTGTTGGTCAAAGCTTGTTATGTTTACATCCGTATCCTCCTTATGTGGTTGCCTATCATTTTGAATCCGACCACCAAATTTTTGAAATTGTTTGCAAAGCGTGAAACAATAAATAACAGAATATGAGTAACTTTATTTCTATACCATTGAAGATTTCCAGAGAATTTTTTCTCGTAAACTCTTTTTCCGATGCAAATTGCCAAATCAAATAGATAGAAATTCTTTCTTGAACCTGCCCACTATAGCATATTGACGATGCATTAGAGATTTCGGATTATTCAAAGTACCGCTCATGGCCTCAACGCTCTGCTCCTACGCTTTCTTTGTCTGCGAGAGAGCGTGCAAAATCCGGGAGCAAAATTAGCTCGAGGTGCTCCTTAAAGGACGAAAAATAAACGTCTTTATCAATGTTCTATTAATATAGTGTTGAAAGGTGTGATAAAAAGGCCCGATGACGCAATTAAATTACGAAGATGAGTAATTCTGAAAGAACGTGATAAGGTGCAACTGATATGGCTTTGGGAAGATGTTACTCATCCATTTCCAGGAAAGGTATATTCATGTTCTGCAAAGGTTGAGAAAGGAAAAGAAAAAAGATGTGTGAGAGCGTGTAAAATTAGGAGACTTTTCTCTACACATCTTTTCTTTTTGAACTATTTTCCGTTTTCGATATTCATCAACTGGAGAGCAATTATGTGGAAAGAAAAAAAAGCAGTTGTTTCTGTTTTTGTTTGGTTGAAATTGATACTGTCCGAAATTAGATATGCAAAATTTCATTACATTTTAGTATTCGCTCCCGATTTATAAATTACATAAGGTAAAAGGTAAAGGTACAACCCGTTATTCAAGGCACACGAAGTCCTGCGGGTGATCACTGCTAGACCAGCGATCTTTCAAGGCCAATTCTTAAAAAAATACATATGTATCTATGAGAAATCTTTCGGGAAATACAAGTGCAATAAACAGAACTCGAAGAATGAAAATATTAATAATACTTTATCATCCAATCACATCATATGCAGAGGAATTCAAACACAATAAGTTCTTGTCCAGAAATAGTTCTTTTTGAATAATTAATAATAGTGTTCATGGTGTATTGGGTGCTCCACAGTCGGCTGGAGCGACGCATGATCCGTTGATGTGACGGCGGAACTCTCTCTTGCAAGCACATTTTCCGGGAAAGCATATCATTGAAAGGTAACATCCTAATCTCTAAAACCATTCCTGATAAATATTTTAAGATATTTAAGATAAAAATATTTAAAATTTATAATATTCATCATAGATTAACCGTTACTAGCAAGGCTAGCGAATTCAGAGCATTTTTTCTCTTAAATAGCGAAGATTTAATGAATTAACAGGACATTTATTAAGGAAATTTCCACATTCCGTTTCACGGCATGGATTAAGAGATCCTGTCTGAGGGAACTCACATATGAGTTGACATAGCGAAAAATAAATCTTTCTGTTTGATGTGGAATAAAATAGTGCACTGCAAGGCGACCTCAGCCACACATATGAGAAAGTTTGATTTTGTGTCTGAAGGTTACTGTAGGCGAAAATGTTCGGTAGGTCGAAAAAATTATTTCGGCTCCCAAGCATCCGATCGACTCGTGAGTGGTACCGATCGATTCCTCATGCGAATACAAGCAACTTTTACTCAGATCACTTTTTAATCCGGACTTCGAAGAATCGAGTTATTACGAAAATAAACTTCTGAAAAATAATTACTATGTGACGGTTCTCTAGAAGGAAGAAATTAAATTTGCTTAAATCGTTCTACATTTAATAAACTACCTTATATTAAAATATCAAGACAAACAAACCTGGTCAAATTTGGTCACGAACGCAAAATATGATAGTAACTCAGTGAAAAAACTCACTTCACGATCCTCAGTGCACTTGTCATACTGTAGACACCTGTCTCTTTTCACGGCTCTATGCCCGGCTTCTCTTATAGGTTTAATTTATTTTGTTTTTACTTGTTTATTATTTAAAATTAAAACACACAATAGGGGAAAAACATATTTTAAAACAGAATAAATTAAGCACGAATAAAGCAATTAATGGGGCCGGGTATAGAGCCGTGAATAAGACAATATGCTCAGGTGTTTGAATCTATGCATGATTCAAGTAAAATTCGAGCAATTAATGGCATGATCTAGCATGGAAAATACTCTAATCATGTATGGGTTATCTGTGATCATGCATGGATTCTGATACGCCATGCAAGAACATGGAAAATCCATGCATGATCATTGAAGAGACATGTATGATCTCGAACCGTGGATATCCCATGCATGATCATGCATTTAAAACGCGTTCTCCATAAGAGCGGAGGGGGCATGGCACAATGTTTCAAAATCATCCTAGGTCACTCATATTTGATGATTGGAGTTCCTAGGGGCGGCATACACTTTATCCAAAAAATTGACCAAAATTATCGATTTTTGATCTACCAAAAGTCGAAAAATCAAAATGTGATTTCCATGGCATGTTATATACCGTTCGATAGAGGATCGCAAGTTATATAAGAATACCAAGTTTCATAAGTTTTCATAACTCCATGTTCGAGAAAAATCCAATTTTCCGAATTTTGACAAGATTTTTTTGTTTTGATCTCATGGCTTACTATGTTACCATAATTTCCATTTTTTTAATTTTTGATGTGTTGTGTGAAAATGAATGGGCTATCCGAATATCACACTTATTTGGACCTGCTACAAGGCAGTCATAGTGATATGAAGTGAAATCTAACCCCATTCTAACGCCCGAACTCCGACGCAGGTTCGAATCCGGGTCCGAGCTTAAATTTTTGGCAAATTTTTTTTCGCCTCAAATATGATTTTAAATTATATTTAAATTATATTCACCGTCTTTTCACTAATGTATTGTACGAAATACTCACACACTTTATCAGAAATACTAAAAAAATCGTATTTCTGATACGAAATCAGAAAAATGCATGGGACGAGGGAAAATAACAGTTTTTCGACAGTGATACTTCTTTAAAATGCGTTTTTTATATTATTTTTTGTTAAAAGAGGATAAATATACAATGAAACTCTAAAAATCGCAAATGTTTGAAGAATTGTAGACAAAAATCAAAGATCAAAGCATAAAGATAAGAGACCAAAGTTCAGCAATAGAACATATATTTTTCTTAACGTCTCTAACATATATACGAGCTTTGAAAATAAGAGATTTCATCAAAAGAGGCGCAGGAACGAGAACTACGAGGGAGAGAAAGCGCAAATTTAAGCGCACACGATGTAACCGAGTTTACCTTAGCAGAACGTTAGCTGTGGGTCTTAAAGGAATCAGAACTAAACCAAAATGAGGAGAATAAATATATGATTCTACCTGCTGAGGAACCATAGTTTTAGAAGACCTGCCCTTTGAACGGTAGGATCTCAAAATCAGTCCTTCCAAAAAAATTGCCATGAGGACGAATGAAGAGCTATGACTACCAAAGATATGACTGTGGATAAACATTACTCGCCACTTGCATTATTTTGGCCCAAATTGTTTGAACGTTAGCATATCTATAAGCTGAATTTTCAGTTTTGAGGCTCAAATTCGCAGCCCATTTACAGCTTGAAATCGGAGTCGTCCTTGTGCCTCTTTTGATGGAATCTCTTATTTTCAAAGCACCTATATATTTTAGAGATGTTCAGAAAAGTTTTTATGGGGCCGTTTGTGTAAGAGTCGAACAAGGGTTGGCACAGGCCAAAATTTTTTATACCTCAAAACTGGTGTATAGGGGTTATCGACCATGCTGATGAAGGTAGGCATAGTCATTTTGGCTCCAGTGGTCCCGCAACGCCTGGGCGGGATTACGGTAAGATCACGTTTTCAGGCCATTCTCGGTCCATAGTAGAGCTAGAGGTATGAAAATTGGGCTCCGAGGACAGAATTCGATGGCGATGATGGCTGTCTACATCATTAGTTTTGAAAATTTTTCAAAAGTCGATTATGGGACATTTTGATAGAGACGTTTGCGCCCCAGACGAGTATGACAGTTCGAACCTGCTTGACGAGAGGATCACAACGATGTATTATGAGCCCATATCTCCGTTGCACCGCTAATATTGCTTCAATATAGTGATCTGCAAAATCACGAGGAGTTGTCTGCGTCTCTCTATTCCGCGCGCTCTCTCGACACTCTCTCATTTCGCCGCGCTCTCTCGAGAGTGCGAGAGAGCGCGCGGAATTGAGAGAGTCCTCTTGTTTACCTCTTTCGCAGATCACTATATCGAGGCAATATTAGCGGTGCAACGGAGATATGGGCTCATAATACATCGTTGTGATCCTCTCGTCACGCCGGTTCGAACTGTCATACTCGTCTGGGGCGCAAACGTCTCTATCAAAATTTCACATAATCGACTTTTGAAAAATTTTCAAAACTAATGATGTAGACAGCCATCATCGCCATCGAATTCTGTCCTCGGAGCCCAATTTTCATACCTCTAGCTCTACTATGGACCGAGAATGGCCTGAAAACGTGATCTTACCGTAATCCCGCCCAGGCGTTGCGGGACCACTGGAGCCAAAATGACTATGCCTACCTTCATCAGCATGGTCGATAACCCCTATACACAAGTTTTGAGGGTATCAAAATTTTTGGCCTGTGCCAACCCTCTCCCAGATTTGCCCGACTCTTACACAAACGGCCTCTTATTATATTGCTGAAGTTTGGTCTCTGATCTTTCTACTTTGATCTATGATCTTTGTAAGAAATTATTCAAACAATTTGCGAAAACCGAGATGATAAGTTTCATTGTAAATTTATCTTCTTTTAATAGAAAATAGCAAAAAAAATGCATTTTAAAGAAGTACCACTGTCGAAAAACTGTTATTTTCCCTCGTCCCATGCATTTTTCTGATTTCGTATCAGAAATACGATTTTTTAGTATTTCTGATAAAGTGTGTGAGTATTTCGTACAATATATTAGTGAAAAGACGGTGAATCACATGAACATATAATTTAAAATCATATTTGAGGCGAAAAAAAAATTGCAAAAATTTAAGCTCGGACCCGGATTCGAACCTGCGTCGGCGTTCGGGCGTTAGAATGGGGTTAGATTTCACTTCATATCACTATGACTGCCTTGTAGCAGGTCCAAATAAGTGTGATATTCGGATAGCCCATTCATTTTCACACAACACATCAAAAATTAAAAAAATGGAAATAATGGTAACATAGTAAGCCATGAGATCAAAACAAAAAAATCTTGTCAAAATTCGGAAAATTGGATTTTTCTCGAACATGGAGTTATGAAAACTTATGAAACTTGGTATTCTTATATAACTTGCGATCCTCTATCGAATGGTATATAACATGCCATGGAAATCACATTTTGATTTTTCGACTTTTGGTAGATCAAAAATCGATAATTTGGGTCAATTTTTTGGCTAAAGTGTATGCCGCCCCTAGGGACTCCAATCATCAAATATGAGTCACCTATGATGATTTTGAAACATTGTGCCATGACCCCACCGACACCCCTCCGCTGTAAGGGAGAATGCGTTTTAATGTCGAATCATGCACTTGTCATGCATTATACTTGTATCCACGATCATGCATGGATTTCAGCACCAGAGTGATATGGCACCAAAAGATTGTCGTGAAGTAGTCTTAGACTGAGTCACTGTCATATTTTGCTTTCATATACAAATTTGACCTCGTTTGTTAGTCTACATATTTTAATATAAGGGTTGGCATTAAATGTAGAACGATTTAAGCATATTTAATTTTTTTCCTTCTAGAGAAAGGTTCTATAGCAATTGGTGCCCTCTCATATTGTCTTATCCACGGCTCTATACACGGCCCCATTAATTGGTTTATTCTTGCTCAATTTATTCTGTTTAAAAAATTTTTTCCCCTATTGTGTGTTTTAATTTTAAATAATAAACAAGTAAAAACAAAATAAATTAAACCTATAAGAGAGGCCGGGCAAAGAGCCGTGAAAAGAGACAGGTGTCTACAGTGTGGCAAGTGCACCAAGGATCGTGAAGTGGGTTTTTCACTGAGTTACTATCATATTTTGCGTTCGTGACCAAATTTGACCAGGTTTGTTTGTCTTCATATTTTAATATAAGGTAGGTTATTAAATGTAGAACGATTTAAGCAAATTTAATTTCTTCCTTCTAGAGAACCGTCGCATAGTAATTAATTTTCAAAAGTTTATTTTCGTAATAACTCTATTCTACGAAGTCCGGATTAAAAAGTGATCTGAGTAAAAGTTGCTTGTATTCGCATGAGGAATCGATCGGTACCACTCACGAGTCGATCGGATGCTTGGGAGCCGAAATAATTTTTTCGACCTACCGAACATTTTCGCCTACAGTAACCTTCAGACACAAAATCAAACTTTCTCATACGTGTGGCTGAGGTCGCCTTGCAGTGCACTATTTTATTCCACATCAAACAGAAAGATTTATTTTTCACTATGTCACCTCCCCCGGTCAGAAAGTCAATTCCCTCAGACATGCTCTCTTAAAGCATTCATGCCATTGTTCGTTTGCAGGGCATTCCTGAGCGGCTGCAATTGGAAATCGATTATTCGCAGTATGATCCTTATTTTCTGATGGGACCAATCCACGATTTAGCTATCTAGAATCGGCTAAAGGAATATAGATGATGAATCTGCCAAAAAACAATTTTGGGGTGAAATGTAGACAAATTTGTACAGTAGAGGAGAACAAATCGTACCGTATACAGCAACGGATGCCACAGCAATGAGCAGAATCTTAAAGTGAATTTGCATTAGAATAAAACATTAAATCAAATTTTCTTTTAAATCTCCATCGAAGCGTAAAGTTTCAGATGAACTTGTAGTTTAATTTTTTTGTCAAAAGTAAATCATTAAACTTACTAGGAAACACTTCATGGTTCAGGTAACTCGGAGGAAAGAAAAACGATAAAGATGCAAAAATAATGATACTTTCTGGTATTATATACATCATTATTTCCCAGACACGTAACATTTCGATTCATTGTACTAACATCTTTTACAATAAAGAATGGAATATTCATCGAAATGATGATTCTTCTTCCCATAAAGAAACAATAATTATTCCAATCTAAAATCTATATTTGATCATATATTTGATGCCAAAAACTATTTTGAAAACTTTAATGGAATTTCGCATAGCCATATATTTCATGTTTTTCATATATTTCAGGCAGTGTCAATTGTTCTCTAGTTGATCAACATCAATCATGAAAAACTAAAGTTGAATTTGCTCTGCTCATCATTTCTTTTCGTAGATTTTGAAAGTTTTTCCTTTAAAGATGAACTCTCCTCTTTTCACACGCTCTCTCGTCTCTTTTTCTTTTCCTTTCTCAACTTTTCTTGTGTATGAAGCTCATCATCACTAATACTTATCAGTTGCACCTTATCACGCTCTTTCAGAATTACTCATCTTCGTAATTTAATTTCTGACCCTATCGGACCCTTTTATCGCACTATTCAATAGTACAATAGCAGAATACACTGTAAATTGGTACTGTAAATTTTCAAAAAGATCTTAAGGCGATAGTGCGATCGATACGCAATATTACAGTATACCTTTCCAGTAAATAATTACATATCATTTTCGGTCCAGTGTGAATTGCCTTTGTATTTTAAACTTTCTTTAGGAGGCCGTTTGTGTAAGAGTCGGGCAAATCTGGGGGAGGGTTGGCACAGGCCAAAAATTTTAATACCCTCAAAACTTGTGTATAGGGGTTATCGACCCCGCTGATGAAGATGGGCATACTCATTTTGGCCCCAGTGGTCCCGCAACGCCTGGGCGGGATTACTGTAACATCACATTTTCAAGCCGTTCTCAGTCCATGGTTGAACTAGAGGTATGAAAATTGGGCTCCTGGGACAGAATTCGATGGCGATGATGGCTGTCTACTTCATTTGTTTTGAAAATTTTCCGAAAGGTCGTCAATTGAAAATTTTGATTGAGACGGTTGCGAGCCTAGCGAGTATGACAGTTCGAACCGGCGTGACGAGAGGATTCCAACGATATATTTTGAGCCCTTATCTCCGTGGAGAAAGATTTCATTGGCTCGATATAATGATGCGCGCCTTGTAACAGGAGTCTCTCAATTCCGCACGCTATCTCGCACTCTCGAGAGTGGCGAGAGAGCGTGCGGAAATGAGAGAGTGGTGAGGGAGCGCGCGGCATTGTGACGTAAACAACTCCTGATGCTGACGCAGATCACTATATTGAGCCAATGGAAGCTTTCTCGACGGAGATAAGGGCTCAAAATATATCGTTAGAATCCTCTCGTCAGGCCGGTTCGAACTATCATACTCGCTAGGCTCGCAACCGTCTCAATCAAAATTTCCAATTGACGACCTTTTGAAAAATTTTCAAAACAAATGAAGTAGACAGCCTTCATCGCCATCGAATTCTGTCCCAGGAGCCCAATTTCCTTACCTCTAGCTCTACCATGGACCGAGAACGGCTTGAAAACGTGATTATACCGTAATCATGCCCAGGCGCTGCGGGACCACTGGGGCCAAAATGAGTATGCCCATCTTCATCAGCGAGGTCGATAGCCCCTGTACACAAGTTTTGAGGGTATTACAATTTTTGGCCTGTTCCAACCCTTGTTCGACTCTTACGCAAACGGCCTCTTAGTCATGAAAAGAACTTTTTATCATGGAAACTCATGATTAGGAGATAGAATCAATAAATGTACTATGATAACTATCGTATCATCACTATCGTGATAACGCTATTAAATGACAAAAAAAGCGATTCTTCAGATCTTAGGCTTTAAGAGTCGTAAAATTTGACCAACGAAATAAAATTACTCATACTATGTCATTTATTGTTTTACGCAGCAATCACGATTATGTGAGTGATAAGAATTGATAACGACAAGGTATAAAAGAGGACATATTTTGTTTTGCTTTCATTTCTAGTGAAAAATGCGGCGAGTCGAAGCGAATCCGAAATGGTTATCGGCTTCGCAAAATAGAAGGCAAGAGTTCTTTGAAAATCTCGTATCTGGGGAGATTCGACCGACTTTTGGAGAGGTTCATAATGTTTCTTTGAATTATTGAGATACTTTTATTACGAAAGATAAGTTTCAATACCCTTTCTGATTTTTTTGATTTTTGATTTCATATGATTTCAATAATTAAAACATGCTTTTGTTCATATGTAAATTGCCAGAACTATCCATCGAATCAGCGTCTCCACGCCGACAATGATTCTCTTCAGCGTCTAAATGATCTTAAAAAGGTATTTTGGATTTAAAAAAAATTCCCAAAATTCAATTTAATTATTTTTCATTGATATCCCATTGATTTGCAGACTCTTGGTTCGGACGAAGACGGTTATGAGGCAGCCAAATATCGCTCACATCAGCATGAACCTTTGAGAAAGTAAATTGATTCGCATTTCGAATAAAATATGTATGTTGTTATTCAGAAACGTCCTTTTTCGTACAGTGAATCCACTAGAATTGGCCAGTCTGGATCGAGCTTGCAACTTCCTTTTGACGGGGGAGACTGAAGAACGCGCAGAGGTTAGTGGATTTACCATCAAACAGTTAATATGAAACAATACGATCTCGCCATGCTCTTGCGCTTTCTTTTCAGGAAAAGGGTTAGGTCAGCACGGCGAGTATTAAAAAGCGAGCGTTTATGGTAAAAAAAATCGAAAAATCATTGGATCATTGAACCATTCTGAACAATTCTAGCCAATCAAAGGCGATTATGACCGAATGAGGCATTTTTGCTCTTATTCTTTCGTTTCATATTTTTTCTTTCCTTCTAATCTGTGGCCGTATGCATGAACGGTGTTCCGTGAAAATGTCACGTCATTAGCGTAGGCGGAGGCGTTTTCCAAAAATCCTCCTCCTACGCTAATGACGTCATATTTTCCAGGAAAACGGTTTTCCCGTTGTTCTTGAATACGGCTGATTAGTCCGCGAGAATCATGCCAAAATATTGCGTTTTCATGAAATCATGCTGACTTGTAAATGAATAAATAGTTGATTTCTAATTCTTGATTTCTAATTCTGATTTACTATTTCCCGGTTTGCACTTCGGCTCTGCGTTTCCTTTGAATTATGATTCAACTTAAGTTTGCAGAAACGCAATATTTTGGCATGATTTTAGCGGACGAACTAGATTAAAGAGAAACAAAAACTATGACAAGAAAGAATAAGAACAAAAATACCTCATTCGGCCATAATCGCCGTTGAATGGTTCGAATCATTATCCAATGATTGTTCGATGTACGATAAATCGATCTTTTCTTTTCCTTGACATCAATATAATATTGTTACAGATGATTCGACCCACTCGGATAGATCAACAAGGTACAAATATTAGCCGAAATGAGGACGTTTTCTACTTCGCAGAGGTTCGTTTTTTTTCTCGCAGTTTTTAAAGTGAACCTGACACTTTATACAAAAATCCCTCGACTTACGCAGTGGGCATGTCAATCTTCTCTGTATTGATCTAATTCTAGTATACCTATTGTTTCTTTCAATTGCTGTTGCGCCTCGGGCGTAGATAAATTATTTTTATTATATGTTCATTTAGAAAAAAATCAAGAAAAAATCTAGATGGATACGTACACCATCCCTTCGACTAGTCAATATGTCTTGCTCCGCAAAGGATTCTACAACGCGAAGTGCTTCATCAATCAACAAATTGTTGGACGTAAGAGTCCCATAGGCATCGATACATTTGCCTTACGTGCATATTCCGTAACCTCCGCCGAAACGACGGAGACGCGTCGGCTGCGGCGTAGTCACGTTAGGCAAATGTAACGATGCAATAGAGATTTAAAGATCCCCTGCACTGAGAACTAACACAAAAATGGGGTTTTTTGTCATTTGGAGGATTTAAAATAGTCTGACGATTCTAGGTTCCGATAAAGATTTAGAATCATTTCAGTCACGTATGGTTGTCACCTCGTTTCTACTCTTATGATCGATTCAGCTGTAGAGTCTCGACGCAGAAATGTTGAATTATGTGATGCAGAAACCAGAAACAACTACATTGTGAGTATTTTTAAACAGCTTCCTCACAATTTTTCTTTTTGACAGACAGTTTTCTGCGGTGAAAAGACGCTTGTGCTCTAAACAGAAAGAAATGAAATGCAAACAAAGCTCTCCTAATATTACGCTCTCTTTCGCTTATTCTCCTTTTTCGGGTCTTTTTAACAACACTAAAATAACATCAACGCAAAGTATTATCGCTATTCTATAGACATTTTATTATTCGTTTTTCAGGAACACGTTAATAATGGCACTCATAACAAGGGTGTTGATCTATTTTATAGTAATATCTGCACGATCTACGAGTACGATCGTGTGATGCGAAGGGAAATGAGAGGAAATCTGGATGAAATGGTAGGGAATTAATTATCGGTTGCAATCAAGCAATAATTGCGACGATAATTGTGCGCTTGAGTTTTTGCAATGACCAATGTTCGTTAAAGGGAGCACTACCAAACTCAATGGTCTCTACATTGTGCCCACTATTTCTCTGTACAAGAACAACGAGAAAACATTGCGCTTCGAAGAGACCATTGAGAGATGTTACACTCCCTTTAAGCTAACAATAAGGAACCGTACCTCAACATCTCAAGTAATGTAGGAAATTCATATATGAAATAGTACCGATAAAGTTGTTTAAATGTAATATAATGTAATTGGTGTTTGAGGAGCACTCGACAATCCTATCGTGCGTCAATCAACTCCTCGTAGCATCTTCAATTGTGAGAGAAGGAGGGCGTGCAGTCATCACGGTAAAGCATACCATACAATCACTGACTGCAGGTAAGCATGGAAACTGAGAAAATTATTCAAAAAATTATTTATTTACTTATTTAAGATGTTATCTACCTGGCTCATATCGTCTTTAATCGAATCGCAATCTTTCAGCCCAATACTGTTAAGGCAAGCTCCGATAGGAGGTTTGAGAAATCGACTCGAAAAATAAATTAATTGATTTAAATTTAGATTCATAATTTGTGACGGTTTACGTCTAAAAGAAGCCGGGCTTGTTAAAGAACTACTCAAAGAAGCACTGGACAATCAGGCAAGTATATTGTAGTTTTTAAAACGCACTCTCCGTAACAGCGGAGGGGTAGCGACAGGGAGAGGGCACAAAGTTTCAAAATCATCCTAGACCATTCATATTTGGTGGTTAGAGTCCCTAGGGGTGGGATACACTTCAGCCAAAAAATTGGCTCGAATTATCGATTTTTGATCTACCAAAAGTGAAAAAATCAACTTGATTTTTACCAATCGTGTCATATATCATTCGAAAGAGCGTTAAAAGTTATGTAAACATGATAAGTTTCAAAAGATTTCGTTCATTGGTTTTTGAGAAAAATCCGATTTCTCGAAAAATGGCCAGATTATTTTCCTTTCGTTAAATAGCAGACAACATTCCCATCATTTCTTGTCTCTGGGCAGTTGATATATTATGTAAAAAGAGATGGGCTATCCGAATATCACAACTATTTTTACCACCTCCGTTACGGAATATGACATATTGGCAAAAAACCAGCCTTTTTTAGCGTTACAATCGTCGACGAGGGATCGAATCCTGCCACGGGTGAAAATTTTTGCAAACTTTTTTCAATTACTTTTTTTTTTAAAAACGAGAATGTGACTAGTACCAAATGCCACGGTTTTGATTGACACTTGCTTTCTATCCATCGCTTAGTGTTAGAGAAGAGATTTTTTTTCGTACACTCGAGAAATTAGTCACATTGCAAATGTTCCCCTTTTCTTCTTCACTACCGCTTATTTTTTAGTTCTCTTGAAGTATTTCTTGTTTTATCAGATTAATTATTTATTTTTCGTTCTTGTTGCAATTCAGGAAGATGTTCAAGATAATTATCTTCTTTCTGCTACTTCTTTCCGCTCACTGTCGACCACCTTCCCATGAAGTGTCTTATGAGGCTCAAGCAGGAACCGTAAAGGTAAGTTATGCAGTTAATGCTGATGAGCACTGTTCTTTTTAGTTCTAATAAATATTATTGAAGCGTCCTGCTGGAAATGGTGCTGAGGATGCCAAGCGCATCAAGCTCGACGAGAAAGATGGCGAACTGAAACTACAGTCGCATTCATGCTATTTTAGCATTGAAAGGAAGAGCAACCTCGAGAACAAAGAACGGAAACCAATCGCACAAGTCTCACCCGATTGTACTGGAAAACTGGAGTAGTAAGCAAAAAGATTAATTCTCGACATGTATATAGCTTAATTTTCAGGCTTTCAAAATACGCTCAAAGTCCAGGGATACTAGATGCTCGTAGTGAATTGGAGCTTATCATGGCAAGAGGAGCCGGTGTCTTTGACTCTGTCTTTGACGGTGTCTTTCAATAAGGGAACCAAAGTGTCAGCTGAAGATGGTGAGAAAAGAATGCGTGAATCGTTAAACCAGGATGGCTCTAGAATGTTTTCGCCGGAAGAAAGGTTGCGTGCTCGCCAAATCGGCTCATATTATAGTCGAATTAAATCTGCAAGAACCATCGCATCTGCTAACATTGACAAAAAAAAGAAAGCAAAGTAGAATCAGAGGAAAACGTTCTACAATCGACGTGGATAACGATGAACTAAATTTCGAAACAGAATGGAGGAAATTGTTGATTGAATTGGATACGAGCGAAGTTGATGCAATTGATGATGAGGCATTGATATCTGATGACGATCTTATAATCACTTCCATCAGAAACAACATGAATGAAATTTTCAACATGGAAGAAACGATTGAATTGATGTACGGAGAACTTACCGATGTTAATTCTGTTGTGGAAGATGATTCAAATGACAACGATGTATGTGCTTGATGTATCCATTGATAAAAAATGTTTAAAATTGGCTACTTCCATTTTCAGAACATTGCATCGATCTCAAAATCACTTAAAGCAGTCCTAAAAATCGAAAAAAAGATGATTAAAAGCAAAAAAGTAATTGAAAAAAGTTTGCAAAAATTTTCACCCGTGGCAGGATTCGAACCCTCGTCGACGGTTGTAACGCTAAAAAAGGCTGGTTTTTTGCCAATATGTCATATTCCGTAACGGAGATGGTAAAAATAGTTGTGATATTCGGATAGCCCATCTCTTTTTACATAATATATCAACTGCCCAGAGACAAGAAATGATGGGAATGTTGTCTGCTATTTAACGAAAGGAAAATAATCTGGCCATTTTTCGAGAAATCGGATTTTTCTCAAAAACCAATGAACGAAATCTTTTGAAACTTATCATGTTTACATAACTTTTAACGCTATTTCGAATGATATATGACACGATTGGTAAAAATCAAGTTGATTTTTTTACTTTTGGTAGATCAAAAATCGATAATTCGAGCCAATTTTTTGGCTGAAGTGTATCCCACCCCTAGGGACTCTAACCACCAAATATGAATGGTCTAGGATGATTTTGAAACTTTGTGCCCTCGCCCCTCCGCCCTTACAGAGAGCGCGTTTTAATACGATTTGAGCAGTTTACATAATTTGAATATTATACATATTATTATAAAAATCGCTCTAACTCTCGCCTTCTCATTCTCTCTTTGATAGAACTTACAATTCAGTGTTTTTCAGGGCGGGAAGAAACTCGTTCGATTGTTATCAAATGATATAATTGAACAGGATGAATTCTTCTCGTACTACAGGGAATCGAATGAATGGTATAGGGATTAATTGAATAAAATAATAGATTAGATTTGACAAACAATTTGGCTCTATTTACTAATTTTTTTCTCACTAAAAATCGTTATGTAGTAATGAGTTTTTTCTGTAATATGTTCAATTTCGTTCAACCTGATCGGCGATTTAGATTTCCTGATAAACCGCAGATATTGAGCAAATTTATTCATAATAATTCCTTCAACTATTGATTTTCCAGGTTTGCTAGAAGACAAATTCAAGCACTGGAAATGTATTTGAGAATGGCAGAAGATGAGGATATGGAGTTCACGCACTGGGTATACATAAAATAAGATCTCAAATTCACACCATCATATCATTTCGAACAATCCACAATAAAATCCTAATTTAATATTTTAGAATTTTAATTCTTCATCAAAATAATACAGGACGAATGCTTGGAAATCTGTCAGCCCTTCTATATGATTCCGTATATGACTGAAGAGGATGGTGTGAAGGTGTGCAACGATAGAAGTCGTGGTGATCCTAGAGAAATATTGAGAAAGTACTCGGATATCAATGAGGTTCACTTTTATATCTTACCTCTGGAAATTTCTTCCCGCGGGGCACCCTGTCTAAGAAATACTTCCCCGCGGGGCATCCTGTCAATTTCAGAGACTGAACAAGCTGCCCCGCAGGGTGCCCGACAGAGTGCCCCGCGGGGCGAGTAATAGGGTGCCCTGCGGGAAGAGTTTCCAGAGACCATATATGTTATATTGGACATGTATGCATTGTATTTGCATTGATTGCATATTGATGCATTTTTCTGTGCTAAAAAATATGACTCCATGAAAAGAGATAACGAGTTTCAAAATAGACTGAAGTTTCAAAATAGACTTTTTAATTTACAGCGAAGAATCGACACCTGCCTGGAGACTCGTATCTATCACATTCGTCGAAGCTCTCTTCGGGAATTCATCAAAGACAAATCATTATGGGTTACTGTAAGATACCTTTGTTTTACCATTTCTGATGCATGAGAAGAATCTCCCCTATCAAATGCAATCTGAAAATATGTACAAGTGTTGACTACTATTTTACCATTACAGCATCAACTAACATCGAATTCTCCTTGCTTTATCGTAAGCAACTCGAGTGTGGCTCGTACGCCGTTAACTGAAGAGAATTACTCGGACCTTCACCTAGTTATCTACGTAGGGTTACGATTGTTTAAAAAAAAATTCTGTAACACTTCTATAACAGAAGCCTAAGATGATGACGCGTGAAAGGGGACGATTTTGCGACATGCGAAAGGAGTACGATAATAGACAAGTACTGTCGTGCTTGCCACCAAATTCAATTGTGCTCGGAGAGGTGATAAAAGTGGGTCGAATTTGATATACTGCAAAATTGTGAATGTACCACAATTTGTTGCATATAACATCAAAATTTTATGAAGTGGAACTTAGATTCACTGAGTCAGTGTGTATTCCGACTGAAGATGTTCAATATTTTACAAAGCATTAGATTAATCACTTCAGCAGAACAATACCGTACGTATTCATATCCTCGATGTCGCTGTTTTGTTCGGTGATGATGTCTCGAAGTTGCCCTTCCAAGAAAGAATACAAGCGGCACGAAAGATGGAGGAAGTTTGTAGGATGGTAAGTGTCATAATAATATACTAATATTAATATTATTATAATTATTGTCAATTATAATAAATTCTGTGATATCTTCAGACAGTCCATGG
Source organism: Parapristionchus giblindavisi (assembly GCA_943737045.1). Classification (NCBI taxonomy): domain Eukaryota; kingdom Metazoa; phylum Nematoda; class Chromadorea; order Rhabditida; family Diplogasteridae; genus Parapristionchus; species Parapristionchus giblindavisi. The sequence continues at coordinate 679,759 of CALSFV010000027.1, read as the reverse complement.
GAGAGAAGCTTCCTTCACGGTAGCCGAATATGAAAGGATGAACGAGAATTGGGTGGTGAGGCAATGTTTTATTATTATTTTTATGTGTTAGCTACATAAATAATAAGAAACGGCTGTCAATAAAGTGCTTGTTGGCACGATGCCAAGTGTGCACCAGGGCTGGGCGTCAAATGAAAATTTGACGGATTCGTCAAAACGTCAATTTGACGGTTAGAAAATCCGTCAAATATTGTCAAATCTGTCAAATTCGTCAAAAATTTGTAAATGCCTCTTGCTTAATTCAAAATTATCTTTTAACAAGGAATTTCAACTGAAATCAAATGAAATGCCAAAGAAATCAGTCTAGTGTATGTCGTAAAGTTGGGAAACGCTTGAGAAGATAGCTCACAATCCGCGATTGAACAGCTCCAAATCGAGCACACCGAAACCGAGTAGATCGGTTTAGACGAACTAGTAGAGACTTGCAACAAATGGTGATACGGCCGTCTTGTTGCATAGACTTTTTTTTTATTCCGACCGCTCAGCACGAATGAAAGAGAAGAATGAGAGCAATAAAAAAGCAGAACATAACATAATCATCGAGTCGTAGATTGTCACTCAAAACCATAAATCTGGCTGTTCAAATAATTTCATGACGAAATGCGATTTTGTTCAACACATTTACATTTCATTTATCGTGAAAAGTAAGGAGATCGGGATTATTCTCGTCCATTTCAACTTTCATTGACGAATATGAAGGATAAAATTTGACGGTTTCCGTCAAAAATAATTTAACAGATGGATACCGTCAAATCCGTCGAAACGTCCAACGTCAAAAAATCCCACCTCTGCTGTGCACGCTTTTTAAATAAACGATGATCTTTACTCGATGATCTTTTTTTTATAAAGTATGTAGGCGAAAAACTGTCAGAAGCTTTTTATCTACATCGAAAATATACGTTTATTAGAAATATTGCCACATCTCACCGATTCGCCTTGGCGACGGACATCCTTCACAAGACTATCTAACAGATATTCCCGATCCCCATCCCCGATGCGTTCATTTGAAGGAATAAAATATTATTATTATTATTATTATTGCTCATATTACAGGACTCATTCGTAACCAAAGCATCTAGAGGAACACTACGCATTGTCGATGGTGAGTGGAATTCATACAACTTTCACTACTTATTTCCGAATCGATATTAGTTCATTCTGTACCTGAGAACTGCTTACGTCTATTATTATATATTTATAATTTTTTTTTATTATCGTCGTACGAACGAATTTGATTGATGCAATATGATTTATTCCTCCGTAAACTTTATCATTGTACTGATACTGATCAAGTATGGAGATCCTTTTTCACTCCCCCCCCCCCCCCGCCCGAGTCACCTTTCCACTTATTTCCTTCTTCTAGACAGTGAAGTCATTATCATCACCTATTTATTTTTGATCATACTTATTTTCATGTGTCGTTGCATGCGTGTGCATGTAGATAAAATATAAATATATACTATTTATTTTTGACCATACTTATTTTCATGTGTCGTTGCATGCGTGTGCAATAGATGATAAAATATAAATATATATTGTCTAAATAATCAATATTACTTCAGGTGACAACAACAAGCTCACATTTATGGACATGCTAGGTTGGTTCCCCCCTCGTCAAACCTTTCTGTATTCTTTGTCTGACAACGAATAGCAATTATTATTTGTTGCAGGTCAGAAGGGAGTTTATCAGTCATCTGCGTAATCGTACTGGCCACCTTTCTTCATAGCTTGATAGATACATCTAGAGATCGTGCTTATTTTCGCGCATTCCGCACAGCACCAAACCATAGTTTTGACATTGAATTGCATCCGGAAACGCTGTTTTCCAAACCATTTCATTGTCTTGTTATATGATAAATCTACTATGAACAATCCTCATTGTAAATTTATGTAAGCGATTCAAATCAATCAATCAATCGTTGTGGAGACTGAAAGTTCACATTGATTGAAAAGTCAGTGCAAATAAATAGGTATAACACGCTCATTTCAACGATTTCATCATTCTTTAACATCATGATTAATGCAAACAATATTGACAAAACAAGAATTGTCATTCACTGCCAGCAATCGTAAGTGGAATCGCATGGTCTCAGCTGACAGGCGTATCTCATCGAAGCATTCATGGGGTCAGAACATTGCTCAGAATAACTGGAATTGTATAAGTACACTCGCAGAAAAACGGCTGTTAGGTCTTGTATCGAACATTTACATAAATGCACCATAGGTTTCAAAATTTGAAAGTCTTTGCCCTCTCACTTTCTTGGTCTATGAGAATAGCCGGCAATTAACTCGTGGTGAGCCTTTAAAGGGTCACCCATAGCTAATTTTAAAGTCTACATTCTGGCAGCACTCTCTCGATTTCTTTGTCTACGAGAGTATTGCCAGTGCGTAGAATAAAATTAGCTCTTGGTCATATATGAGTTGCTTCAAACACATTGGAAGCAAATGCATGATGGCAAATAAAAAGTGAATAAAAATAATAAGTGAAGAAAAATACCACTGTGAATTGAATCCAAGCGGTTTGGAGTAAACACAATCTTCACCGGGATTGTTTCGTGGATATCCCGATGCCCAATTGCAGGCTCCCTCGGATGACTAAAAAACAAATTTTTAATAAATATTATTCATCAGCTTTCGCATTACGTTCACATTCGCAAACAAAACGATGTAATATCTTACATTGCTTTGGCTGAGATTCTCTGATTTCCTTTCATCATTAAAGGGAATTACATTTATATTGACCGTATAAAATACACTTGTTTATTTGGTACGAGAGTAGCCAACCACTGCCACAATGAATTTCTATGTTTAGAGAGAGAGCACCGGTGAAAGAGTAGGTAGATCAGAGAGAGCGAGGAAGGAAAGGAGGAAACAGTGAGTGAGGAGTTAATCGATAGTTCTTCCTCTGTTTAGCACCAGTAGAAATGCAATTATGCAAGTACATTTTATACGGACAATAGCTGAATAGCTGTGGACTCACATTGTCTTCCCATCGGAATTGTCCATTCACTCTTGTGTATCCTATCCAGTACTTGGATCCTGGCGTAAACACTGCAGAAAATATGTTTCAAATATGTATCAATGACAATTTCAGTGTTGCCGAGTAGATGTACAAAATAAAAATAAATATAAAAATATAAAATGATGTTCGCATTTTCTTTGTGATTGACTTCTTTCAATGTAGAACTCAAACGATCCGAAAATATAAGAAACGAATAGAGAAAAAAACGAGCAAGAGGCTACTGTGCATAAAAAATTGAAATTTTTTTTCTGTTTTCGTTGCTTTCCGTAAGACAGAGAATAACCTGATGTAATTGAATAAAACGTACACGACTGCAGGAAAAAGTCCTTGGTCGAATCGTGACTTGTGGCTATAAAGCCCTTTTCCTTTTGACAGTTGTTGTCTGCCGCAGCGAACACTGCTGAACCAACAGAAGGATGGTAGCAACCTTAAATTATCTATTAAAATATCTAAATATTATATATTATAAATTACTATTTATTAATTAAGATGTGCTCTGGAATCGAGACTATAATATAATATATCAGTCATTATACTGTTAATTAATTGTTCATGGACAAAATGAACAGATATTGATGGAATCTTTAAAATAAAAGGATTGTATATTTGTTTATGGGTTTTCCGTGGCGACATCGAGAATTCTGATGTAAGTCATCTTTGAAAGCCAGACATTTGAGTGGGTATTAATTTTGAGAGAAGACTGAAAAAGAAGAGAAGAAGAAAAGATCTGAAACCTTGAGGCGTCTTGCGGACGTTGGTTGTATCATAAGGAGTCAATCCCTCGCTGCAGAAGCAGTTGGCTGCAAAGTTCATTGTATTAAAAAAAGTATATCTTTAATTCTGGTTAGTAGATTCGTCATGCGCCTGGCATCAATCAGCAAATCATATTTTTGTACCAATGCTAAGTTTTATTTATATGCAAATATATTGAAATAAAGAATAAAGAACAAATATGAGTATTACCATCGCAAAGGGCGATAAGTGATTCTTTTGGTAGAGAATCAGGATCCTTGTTGAAATTGAGATAATAACCGTCCGAAGAAATTTGTTCCAATCCGTTAATTTTTCCTTTCGAATAATCTGCAGCAAAGATGATCTAACTTTCCTCTGTACACTTCAATACTATATTTCTGTCATTTACTGTCTATCTGTCAAAATGAGTCTGTCTGTCTCAGGTCTGTACGAAAATATATGAGGACTATCGGGCGGTATTGTATATTACATACAAAAGGAATGAAACATACCTGAATGAAATGTCATACAGTACCGTGCAAATGGCTATCAAATTTTGATATTTCATAACAACTTTTTTTCAAATTCAACCGATCGGGTCCAGGGATTATTTTTAAAGTTTTTAAAAATAGTCCCCGATTGAGCTTTTATGGTGACATACCTATGGTGATGAAGACTCCTCCGTCGTCCTTGAAGGATTCTGAGGCCTCCTGAATGTTCACTGCGTCCAATTGACTAAATGAATATTATTACAATTTCATAGCTATTGCACCGGATGTACTGGAAACACTGTTTGGCTAATCTTTAAGAAAGAGAAGCAAAGTGTGTTTAACTGAAAATGTTTAGTAGGATTGCTCTATTTGGCAAAATTGATATTATTCTTGGTTGATGGTCCCATTTTTTTCGGAATACTGTTATAATTTACGTTTACGACTGCTTGTAAGTGAAATTGTAGAAAGATTGATAAAGAGATTGGTACTCACTCGAAAGATTTGCTCATAAGAACTATGACTCCTCTAGTGAAAGACCGAGCATTGGCCGAAATCAAAGATGAAGCTTGATCGATAGCACTGAAATAGAACAAATCAAAGTAAATCTCCCCACTTTCCCGATTCAATTATTCACTTATTTATTTAATCGTCGTTTCAAATGTTGTCACATCTTTATTGACTGTGTAAATAAATCAATATTTCTAAATAAATCAATATTTCGAAATTATTTAATTCGCTCACCTGGCCATAGTTTTGGCTTTTCCTCCCCTATAAGGCAGACTGAAATAGAGGATGTCCGTTTCATTTCGAATCACGCCAAAATCAGTCACAATCTGAATAAACATTTAAAAAAATGTGTAAATGAATAATGTATAGTAATGAGTATGTTAACAATTTGTAAACAACAATTACTATGTAACAATATGCACAATACAGCATATAACCCCAGCATGAAATGTCAGCCCGGTGTATCCCTCTATCCCCTCGAATTATTGCGCATTGGATATTAAATATCAGTCGTGGAAGTTGGTCAACAATAAGGAAAAGAAATATTTATGCATATGAGACATGCGCACTTCCTTTTTTCAGTGAGTGAAATTGAAGTGTATGTGACGCGCACATAGACTTCCAGTATTTAGTGGCTTACCTCAACTTTATCGGCAAACGCTATTGTGGCTACTTGGGAAGTAAATTTTGCTGTTCCAAATGAAAGACCGAAGAGAATCGATTGAATGAGTGCAGTTGCCTGGAATGTCGGAAAATGATAATTATTATTTTTAAAGGACTATATAGGACAGAGTATATGAAATTTTTGGCAATTCTTGTCAAGCAAAAAAAATGGCAAAACCATTTTCCCTTTATTCTCGACTTTTTTCTCTTCCAGGTCTTTTGTGCGCACCGCAAAAAAGTGAAAAACACCGCAAAAATGCGAAGAATGATTCTGGCATTTTTTTTGCTTGACAAGAATTGCAAAAAATTTCAAATACTCTGTCCTATATCGACAGAGGATACAGTACAAGTGTTTTGCGAAGTCTATTTGATTCCTATCTGCTTTGTGGTGACTCTCGCGAGTAACATATGCGAATATTGGTTCATAAGTAAGTTGGATGGCAGTTTTGGAAGCGAACTTCGGGCGAAACACTCTGGTGTTGAAATCCTTGCATGATCACGAATACAAGTATAATCATGTATGATTCGACATTCCATGCATGATCATGCCATTAATTTCACGAATTTTACTCGGATCATGCAAGGATTTACACACCTGAGCAGCCGTTTACTTTAGTAGTAATATTACTCGTGCATTCTTCCTTTTCTCTTGAGAATCGTATTTTCATAGTGTACATAGGACTTTTCCTTACATGCATAATTCATTTCAATAAAAAATAATAAGAAGATAATTAGTTTCGCACTTACGTCTCCGACGGACTTTTCCGTCATATCTGACGAGACATCTGTCACGAAGACAATATCGAGATAGATGGTTTTAGCATTGCAGGTACAGTATTCCGCAGTTAAATCAGGCAAGGGCTGGGTTGTGGGAGGATTCGTAGAGGTTATTGTAGTAGATGTTGTGGTAGCTGGAGTTGTGGTAGATGTTATGGTAGTCGGAGTGGTGGTAGAGGTTGTGGTTGATGGAGTTGTGGTAGTCTGAGTTGTGGTAGTTGGAGTTGTGGTAGAGGTTGTGGTAGATGGAGTTGTGGTAGAGGTTGTGGTTGATGGAGTTGTGGTAGTTGGTGTTGTGGTAGTTGGTGTTGTGGTAGATGTTGTGGTAGTCGCGTCCACGTCGAAAGCACAGAGCGCCGGAGCCGTGTAGTAGTTCTGCTGATTTATATCCGTTCCATACTTCTGGAAGCCGTTAGGGTGCATGTGGTAGCCTTGCCCCTTCTTACACTGCGCCAACTCTGCAAAGATCAGATACTTTTATAAAATGATAAGATACATTTCACCGTCTGTGTGTTTGTCTGTATGTTCTTTCTCATTTTTCTACCTTTCTCTCCTGGGGTGGTTGGTTCTCTCTTCATTCTCTCCACTGACAATGAACATTTACACTGAATTTATATGTCATTCGAAGCTATATGTTTTGGCTGTAATTGTGATTTTTAAAGGGAGCGTAACCTCTTTTACTGGTCTCTTCTACGCGTAATGCTTACCCGTTGTTAGAGAACAGATAAATAGTGTGCACAAAGTAGAGACCATCGAGAGAGGAATCATTTGTATTTTAAAGTAATAATTTAAAATTAAAAACAAGAAGCAGTCGGAATACCTCGATGAGGACCATAATAGTCAGTAGGTGTGCCATCGTGCCATGTGTACGGATCTCCCTCTTTCGGGCACTCTAGCGCTAGCCAGAAATGACTGAAAAACCCGGAGATATTCGACCAATCTAACCAGTCCTGCAAAAATATAAGATATTGTCCGTATAAAATGCACTTGCATAATTGCATTGCTACTGCTGCTAAACAGAGGAAGAACTATCCCTTACCGTATTAATTCCACATTATCTACCTGTGCATCTAGAGCAATAGATATTTGGAACTCTTTGCCCATCGAATTAGTTGCATCCCCACCACCCTCATTCCGTGCAGGGCTAGTTAAGATCTCACCAGATATATTAGGTTGTAACATAAGTTCCTTTGGATTTTGAGGTGAACATTCAAATAAAATTATCTTTGTTCGACGACACTGCGGATGGATATATTTACTGTTGTAGCCGATGGGTCCCTGCTGTAATCCAGCAACACCGTGGGCTCACTACTTTTGGTAAGACTTGGGTTATTGTGCAAACTGTGAGGCCAATCACCTTTCGACATCTTCTTTGTTCTTCAACTTTTCATTTACTAAAGTAAGTGGGAGGTCTTAACTAAAAGCGCAACACGAGAGAGTAAGGCCCGGAGGGTGAGGAGGGACAGGTAGTATATGCCAGAAAAATTTGACTGTCTTTATATAACGGATTTGAGTTGGTCAGTGCGAGCGCAGCCGCGACGAAAAAAACATTTGACAGCGCTGTGGACGTGGCCATATGAGCTATGGCTTCAAATCTTGTAGTTTTCTACAATAGAGGTCCCCGATTATATAAGTGACCTCAACTATACACATGCAACATTGGCTCCTTTCAAACTTCTTTGAACATAGAGCATCTCCATTTTCTGATCTTTTCAGGCTTAGTGGTCGATTCTAGTTTCTCTGCTTTTCAAATTCACTGGCTAATATGCACACTATTATTGCGAATGATCCATCTCTTCAGCCAAGCTACAAGATTGTCAACTCAGGCGCTTGCTCTTTTAAGAAAAATAAAAGAGGTAGAGGTCCCAATCCGCGATTTTATTCAAATTCACGTCAAATGACCACTATTCGTATTCTCAACTTTTTGAGTTTTTCAAGCTTACTTAATTCTAGCGAAATAGTGGGTGTGGATGATCCAAGTGTGGCTGACATTCAAGGAGGGGTATCATATTGATCGCTCTCATTTAAGACGAAAAGCGCATCTCAAAAGTCAGGACCATACCGCCGTGACCATTCCTCTTTTTCATAATATAATTTCCGATTTTAAATTTATGTAAGCAATTAGTCAGCGTATGTGTGGAGGGTACATATGTGTGGTACACCTAACCTAGTTGGTGATTGATTTTTGTTAAATCCATGCGAGAGAGAGCCGGGAACAAATTGGACTTTAAAACTTGATTTTCAATTTATGCAAAAAGGCGAGACATACTAATCATTAAATGGACGTCTCAATCTATGATACTGTGGGTTATGTAGAGGGGGACACTAGTTATCTATATGCACCACTGCAGGGAGCTCCGTTCAAAACGAAGCGAGAAACAACAGTATAAACACATCATACTCAAATCCAAAGGAATGTCACAACCTAATAATTATACCCTCTTCTAAGATTCGCCAGTAGCTCCCAAACTGCCACTGTACCCCCACCCTAAACCGATATCGCTACCGAAGCGACGGACATCCATCAACCCCTCTGTCATTCGTTTTTAATGTCACATATACTACGATGGAATAAAGAATAAGAATACGAATAAGAACTATCGATTAACTCCCCACTCTTTCCTCCTTTTCTTCCTCGCTTTCTCTGATCTACCTACTCTCTCACCGGTGCTCTCTCTCTAAACATAGAAATTCATTGTGGCAGTGGTTGACTACTCTCGTACCAAATAAACAAGTGTATTTTATACGGTCAATATATGTAATAATTTTTGTGAGAAACATTGATTCCTACACTGTTTTCTTGTATAATATTAAATATTAATTTCCAATGCTCTTTTAGGTGATCTAACTATAAGCGAGAATCATGGACACTACTCTAGAACACCGGATCAGTCCAAAATTATAGTATAAAAGACTAGAATAAAAATCTCTTTTTTGTGTTTATATTTTTCGCCCTTTTTGGGCTCGTCCAGTGTTCTTGAGTAGTGCCGAAACCTGATAGGAATGAATTGAGGGTGCGTTTAGCCCAAGGCTGGCGCATCGCTGCTCCGCTCCGTACATGTCAAAGTTGAAAGAAGAGTCAACCAAAACGCACCAGCGGGGCATGAAAAAGGTGAAGTTCGTCGGACATGGATCTTAATCAAGCATCATTGAGAATATTATATTATTAAAGAAGGGGACCCACGAGATTTGGGGTGCGCTATTGACATGAAGAACGTGGGACATAGGAAGCGACATTCTTTTCTCTATTAGATTTGCCTGGTTGAATGTGTAGATCGTGTGGCTCAGTGGTAAGTAATAGTCAGCGCTTGTTACCGCGCCACGTGGGTTCGATTCCCGTTTGCAATTTTCTATATATTTGTATTTCAATTTCAAAAACTCGCGCCTTTCCCTAGGAGTATCAATGTACTTTAAGCCCGAAATACGGTATTCCGGAGCATCTAAAATTTTAGAGAAAATTGTTTTTGTATACAAGGAGATGTGAGCTGTAGTTCTGCCTGGCCAGTTTGGTTACGAAAAAACTCGTGGGTCCCCTTCTTTAAATCACAAATTTAATATACACAATATTGCTATAGTACGCAAAATATGATTCGACTTTGGTTGAAAAATATTGGTTTGAAAATTGATGATAAGAAGCATTGCAAAACACCTCGTTTTGTATTCAAAGAGATAAATGGACGCAGTCAGAAAACAAAGAATTATGTACATCAGTTCATGCAAATCGCTCATCTCTCATTGTAAATAATGTTAGCAAGTTTCACGAGATAACACGAGCCGTTTTCCGTACTTTTGTAACTCAAAACACAGCTTAAATGATACCTTTAAATGCTGAAGCAGGCAGAACTAGGCCTAAGAAGACAAAGAGAACAATCATGGCTCCCACCAAGAATGGGCCGTTATCGCTGGGGAGTCTGATACTCTTTTACGCATGTCGTAAACCGCTATCAGGGTAGTTCACAGCGCACACAGTGAAAGAGAGGATGCGGATGCGATCAATACAATGCCTAGAACCGACGGCCGAGACATCCTCTGGTATTTTGAAACTTAAAGTCTACTTAAATTACGTCACAGACTTTAAGTAGACTTTAAGTAAACTTAAAGTGAAAGAACATTTGACGAAATGCATTACAGTATACCACACCACTTTAAGTAGACTTGCGTTTTACTTTAAGTTTACTTAAAGTCTACTTAAAGTGCGGAGTTTAAGTAGACTTTAAGTTTCAAAATACCAGAGTCGCACCGCATATGAGGCCGTTTGCGTAAGACTCGACTAAGTGCCGGCACAGCCAAAAGTCATAATTTGGGGATCGGGGTTCTCAAGGGTGCTGTTGACGATGGTCATGTTCATTTTGCGCCTAGATGCACTGTTGAGGCCAGACGACGTCGCGTTGAAATCGCTTTTTTAGTCATTTCTCCTCACAAGATGGTGCTAACAAGGGGATAGTCGCAACTTGTCCTGGCCATATGAGATGACAATAACATGACTAGGATCAATTTTCAATGCTGATTACGAATCCGTATTCGGAAAATGCCTAATCGACTTCTGATTCGAGAAAATCAGTATTGAAATTTGGCTTGTTAATTCGAAAACTCGTGTAGTTTCCTTCTCAAACCATCTGGATTGCATCGAAAAGATCCGGTAATGTAAGGAAAAGTATTGCAAGAGTTTATAGATGAGTTCACCAGCCCATCCTTACGGTTTGCGCAGGAAACCACACGAATTTCCGAATTAAAATATCGATTTCCTCGAAAATCAGATCGATTAGGCACTTTCTGAAAACGGATTCCTAATCAGCATCGAAAACTGATCCTAGTCATGTTATTGCCATATCATATGGCCAGGACCGGTTACGACCATCCCCTTGTAAAATATACAGACTGTGCATCCACGTGCATAATTCGATGGCAATCACGCCTGTCCAATTCATTTTTCATGATTTCAGAAAATTTCAAAATTGAAATTACTCTCAAAGTCAAGAGTGTTTTATGCGAGATACATAGATCGGACCGGAATGGCTTCCTGTTTCCACAGAAAAAATTTCAGCCAATTTGACTAGCTCATTTTCGTGAAAATCAACTTTTAGTACAGTCATTTTGCCGTTGGAGTGGACACAACTGGCGAGAGAGTGTGGTGATACGAGAGAGCAGAGAGGCAGGTGAGGCGACCAACATGGGAAGGAAGGGAGTGGACGTGATTGTCTCTATGCTCTCGCGCACCACCACACTCTCTCGCCTCTTGTCTCCACTCGAACGGCAAAATGACTACACTAAAAGTTGATTTTCTCGAAATTAAGGTAGTTAAATTAGCTGAAATTTTTTCTTACTGACTTCACCAATGTGTGAATGTGATAAAGATTGACTCAACGACTTTATCATTTCTTCTTTAAAGGGAGCGGTACCTCATTCAATGGTCTCTTCATTGAGCACACTATTTTTCTGTTCTATAACAACGAGACAGCATTGCGCGTCGAAGAGACCATTGAGTGAGGTTACGCTCCCTTTAACACCATGACAAATGGAAACGGCAATGAGAACAAATTATGAATTGTCATTCACTGCCAGCAATCGTAAGTGGAATCGCACGGTCTCAGCTGACAGGCGTATCTCATCGAAGCACTCATGGGGTCAGAACATTGCTCAGAGTAACTGAAATTGTATTAATACTCTCGCAGAAAAAGAGCCTGTGCTAACTCCTAGATACGGGGTTTAAAGCGACACCCGAAGCTAATTTGAAACTCTCCGCTCTGGTCACACTCTCTCGGTTTCTTTCTCTACGAGAGAGCGTTGCCAATGCGGAGAGCCAATTTATCTTGGGGTGTGACTTTAAATCATTAAATTCAATGGATTCAAAAGAAAAGTGTTTTGAAAACCTTGGATGTAGCCCAATCTATGGCATGTATTAAATTTTTCTGTGCCGAGGATTGCGCCTTTTTTGAGTGAAATGTGATTTTTTCCTCATCGCTGTGCATAGTATTTTTATTGTGCTAGCAACGCCCAATTATCATTACATTCAAAATAGCCTGACAATGAGTGCAATTAAAACGTCATTAATGATTGCGGTGATTAATCGGGTTGAGGACGAGACACACTGGCCTTTAAAGGCACAGCCCTGAGATATTTTGAAACTCTCCGCGCTGGTAATGCTCTCTGGCTTTCTTTCCCTGCGAAAGATCTTTGCCAGAGCGGAGGTGGAAACGAATGCGCCTTTAATTCTCACTAGGGTCACATCGGACGCAAATGTCATGATTACAAATAAAATTCTAAAATTGCATTAAAAAATACCATTGAGAATTGAATCCTAACGGTTTGGAGTAAACGCAGTCTTCACCGGGATTGTTTCGTGGATATCCCGAGGCCCAGTTGCATGCTCCTCCGGATGACTTAAAACACATGTGCTTAACTTTTGATAAATAATATTAAATATATAATAAACCTTTAGCAGTTTACAATATAAGACCACGTAAAAGATAACCGAATAGTAAATTAACATATTAGGGGTTAAAGATGACGATTTTATCACTGGACTTGGTACTTTGCGAACTGATTATTTCCCATAATTTGTATAATTATTATATTAATGTTGTTCAAATTTTCAGGTTCTATTTTTCTCTTTAAAGGATATTGTCCGTATTTATAACACAGTTACAGCCGAATGGTAGTGGACTCACATTGTCTTCCCATTGGAATTGTCCATTCACTCTTTTGTATCCTATCCAGTACTTGGATCCTGGCGCAAACACTGCAGTAAAAAAAGTTGTTATAAGATGAAAAGTTCCATGATATTGTAAATATTTATGTTTGTTATATTCATCGTCGTGATTAAAAGTTCCGAAATGAAAATAAACAAAATGAAATAAAGAAGCGAGAGAGTACTGATAAATCGGATAGTTTTCTTAACTTTTTGGTTATTTTTGTAACTTTTCGACAAAGCATAATGAGATGTGATTGAAAAAAAATCATACAAGATTGGAGGAAAAAGTCCTTGCCGGAATCGTGACTCGTAGCTATGAAACCCTTTTCCTTCTGGCAGTTGCTGTCTGCCGCAACAAACACAGCTGCACTAGCAGAAGGATGGTAACAACCTCAAAATATCTAATAAAATACTATTTATTAATTCAAATGTTCTATTGAATCGAGAATATATTCTCTCAGATTCTGAAGAATCCCCTGTTTTGACTCTCATTTTCCCAAAGTGCGAACCTGATATTGCATTGTAACGTGAGCTAATTAACTTTGCATACACATAATGAACAGACTTTTCACACAATGCTTAAAATCAAAGGATTACAAAGTTGCTTATGGGTTTTCGGTTGCTACGTCGAAAACGTGTTCACACAGCATGTTCAAAGGCTCACACAGAGCAAATTTGAAATATAATAAAAAAAGAAAATATGAAGGTCAGAATTTGAAAAAAAAAGGTCTCAAACCTTGAGGAGTCTTGCGGACATTGGCTGTATCATAAGGAGTCAGACCCTCGGTGCAGAAACAATTGGCTGCAAAGTGAACATTAATTTTAAATAAATACAAAAATACATACTGGCAGTCTGCCACAAATCATCATGACTTGTTAATTTATAATTTGTGTTTGCCGGCTGATGCAATGATAAAAAGGTCAAAGATCAAAGATCAAATATGAGTGAGTATTACCGTCACAAAGAGCGAGAAGAGAATCTCTCGGTAGAGAATCAGGATCGTCGTTGAAATTGAGATAGTATCCATCCGATGAAATTTGTTCCAATCCGCTAACTTTTCCTTTTGAATAATCTGCAGATGAACAGCATTGAAATTTTATGGTGCAGTCTTATCATTATGTCACGCACTGTAGATAAAATATATAACATATACGAAATGGCATACAATACATACCAATGCTGATGAAGACTCCTCCGTCGCCCTGGAATGACTCCGAGGCTTCCAGAATGTTCACCGCGTCCAATTGACTAAACGATGCACTTATTGTTCAAATTTTACAGTTGATGTACGAGATGCAGTAAACACTGCCTGGCTTGGTAAGGAGCGATTAACTGTAACAGTAACTGTATTGCTCGGTTACTGTATTTGATGTTATTGAATCTTTTAGTAGAACATAATAGTATTTTTGCTTTTACTCACTCGAAAGATTTGCTCATGAGAACGATAACTCCTCTAGTGTAAGAACGAGCATTGGCCGAAATCAAAGATGAAGCTTGATCGATAGCACTGAAATAGAACTTATATGTAAATGCAGAGATTGCGGAATTCTTTAATTCGCTCACCTGGCCATAGTTTTGGCCTTTCCTCCCCTATAAGGCCATAGTTTTGGCCTTTCCTCCCCTATAAGGTAGATTGAAATCAAGAATGTCCGTTTCGTTACCAATCACGCCAAAATCAGTCACGATCTGAATAAACATAAAAGAAATTGTATTTATTTATTTATTTATTTATTTAATGAAGGAAAAAGCGATATGGTATACTGCCAATCAATATGAGACCACAAATATCATAAATACTTCCCATCGCGGTGTAACATTTGAGCTAAATGTGCACTTCCACGTCCATTTTGCAGTAAATGCAATTGATGTGGACGTGCGCACGACACGCAAATACAACAAAGCAATAAAAACTTCCTGTATTTAGCGACTTACCTCAACTTTATCGGCAAACGCTATTGTGGCAACTTGGGAAGTGAATTTGGCCGTTCCAAATGATAGACCGAAGAGAATAGATTGAATGGAAGCAGTGGCCTGGAATATATAAAAAAAAAGATTTTTTGAATACTGAATCCCGGATGAAACTATGGCGGTCACATTTACATATTGTAAATATTATTTTTAATAACATGCAAATTTATTTTATAATATCCTTCAGGAAGTGGTAAACTTAGGATAATTAGTTTCGCACTTACGTCTCCGACTGATTTTTCCGTCATATCTGACGAAACATCTGTAACAAAGACAATGTCGAGGTAAATCGTCTTAGCATTGCAGGTACAGTAATCCGCAGTCAAATCAGGCAACGGCCCGCTTGTGGGAGGATTTGTAGATGGAATTAGGGTAGATGGATTGATAGATGGAGTTGGATGAAATGGTGGGGTAGATGGAATTGGGGAAGATGTAGGATTTGATGGAATCGAGGTAGATGCTGGATAGGATGGAATCGAGGTAGATGCTGGATAGGATGGAATCGAGGTAGATGCTGGATAGGATGGAATCGAGGTAGATGCTGGATAGGATGGAATCGAGGTAGATGCTGGATAGGATGGAATCGAGGTAGATGCTGGATAGGATGGAATCGTGGTAGATGCTGGATAGGATGGAATCGAGGTAGATGCTGGATAGGATGGAATCGAGGTAGATGCTGAATAGGATGGAATCGAGGTAGATGCTGGATTTGATGGAATCGAGGTAGATGCTGGATAGGATGGAATCGAGGTAGATGCTGGATAGGATGGAATCGAGGTAGATGCTGGATAGGATGGAATCGAGGTAGATGCTGGATAGGATGGAATCGAGGTAGATGCTGGATAGGATGGAATCGAGGTAGATGCTGAATAGGATGGAATCGAGGTAGATGCTGGATTTGATGGAATCGAGGTAGATGCTGGATAGGATGGAATCGAGGTAGATGCTGGATAGGATGGAATCGAGGTAGATGCTGGATAGGATGGAATCGAGGTAGATGCTGGATAGGATGGAATCGAGGTAGATGCTGGATAGGATGGAATCGAGGTAGATGCTGGATAGGATGGAATCGAGGTAGATGCTGGGACAGAGGGTGATGTTGGTGGGTCAATGGGGAAAGCACAGAGCGCCGGAGCCGGGGAATAGTTGTCCTCAGTTTCGTGTGTACCGTAAGGCTGGAAGCCGCTCGGGTGCATGTGATAGCCTTGGCCCTTCTTACACTGGGTCAACTCTGCAATGATCGTTTTTACTAATAGTAATGATATTTCGGTGCTAAATGTGCACAAGACTTCTAAAAATTCTTAGTTATGGTAAAAGATACACCCAGAATACCTCGATTAGCGCCGAAATAGTTAGTCTTTGTGCCATCATGCCATCTGAACGGGTCTCCCTCATTCGGGCAGTCGAGCGTAAGCCAGTAATGACCGATAAATCCGGAGATATTTGACCAATATTCAAAATCCTACAAAAATATATGAAATACGTATGTAAACCTATACACTGCGGTATATTTCGCAAATCACAAAAAAAGTAATGCTCTTTCTATTTGATCTAATTATAAGCCGAGAAACCTGATCAGAATGAATTGTGGGTGTGTTTAGCCCTATTGATGCGCATCGCTGCTGCGCCCCGTCCAAGTCAAATCTTTCAATGTCGACCATAACACACCAGCCGGGCATGAAAAAGGTGAAGTCCGTCGGGCATGGACCTTAATTAATACAAAGATAACTAAATAAGTAATAATTCTCCACAATGAGCCAAAAGATACTTAAATACAAGAATAGCGTTTGCTACCTCGATACACTCAAGTAGATTTCAGTTAGAATGTAAGCTATATCGGTTTCTTATATTCTAGTTGAGCGTTCAGCTTAAATGAAGGCTCATTTAAGATCCAAACCGGCAAAATATCAGGGACGAACGGGGAACCGAACCACCTATCTCCCGCTTTCCAGAGGAAAACGCGTACCACTGCGCCATCAAGACACGCTACTGCGACTTGTATAACTCAAAGCCTATTCCAGGAGGCGAGCGCGCGCTCGTTAGTAAACGTTTACCAAAATTAGCTGAAGCACAACTAAGCAATCCTCATGCTTTTTTGCTTCATCGCTGAAGGGGTATTTCTAGCTGAACTTTACCTAAGTAATGTAGTTAGCTGAGACATTGCTAAGCAACTTTTGGCTCAGTGCAATCATAACTTCTTTCGAAGAACTCGAAATTTCATGAAAATCTAGGAAACTGTTACCTACTATATTTAGAAGGCATCTGGCTTTTAAGCAGAATCGAAATTAAAGAGACTGACACCGTTGTCAACGGTCTCTTCAACGCTCTACGCTCTCTCGTTGTTAGAGAATTTAGAAATAGCGCGCACAATTTTGAGACCATTGAGAGACTCTGGTATTTCCAGACTAGTAGTTTACTTCTCATTCAGACTAGCCGTAGACTTGCAAGTGTACGGCTAGTTAAACGCAAGTCTACGGGAAGTGGTGCGTAAGTCTACGGCTAGTTAAACGTAAGTCTACGGCTAGTTAAACCACGGACGGGACACACAAGCCAAAAGGACGTACGCCCCTTTTGCCACATGCACATCAAAGTTCAAAAAAACTACGGTATTAAGCGGCATTGCTAAATGCAGAAACGCAAATCTAGAGGCGGAATTTTCAAAAATATTCGTAAATTAGCAAAAAATCGTACTGAATAAATGCACAAAAAAATTAATTTCGTAGTTGTGAGAGCTAGCCGAAAGCTGTTGTCTTCAAATTAGGCGGAACTATAGGTCTGCAAGATATTTGAATATGCAAAATGTTAATAATTGTCGTATTCACAGAGATTTCACGCATATAGCGAAATATAGGACTTTTAACTGCATTTAGCAAACTTCGTATTGCCAATACTCTTATTTCTTCTCTATTTTTTCCAATACAATTTAGATTGTTTCAGTATTCAGCCTCATCAAAGATTTAAGCGAAATAAATTCATGAAACTACAAAATTTTGAAGAAACAAAAATAATTCCGGATCTGCGAATTAGGGGTTCCTAAAACGCGCGGTGGCGTGCATATAGTGTGCGGCAATTTGCTGACCCGCCTTTGTCCCGTCCGTGAAACGCAAGTCTACGGCTAGTGGTGTGGTATACTGTAATGCATTTCGTCAAATATGTGAATCACGAACTAATTTTTAAAAAATAATTTCACTCATTATAAATGCCTTCCACGGCAGTAATGTGAAGTGTATTAATAAACAAACTTCTGCTAACACAATGCAAACTTTTTTATCGCAAAATTGGATGATCAAGAAAACATTTAAATAATGGACAAGTATATTAGGGCAAGTAAGACGATCTTGGGAAGTTTTACACTACGAGAATACACGAAAAAGGAAAATGGTGAGTAATGGGCCGTTTTAATACATAAATACAATCGATACATATATTAGCAATTCAAAATATAACATCAAAAATAAAGATCATCCACAATTATGGAGAGTCGATGTGGATTGAGTCGCAGATTATGCCAGTGACCTCAGTCGATGAACCATCCTGATTGTAGTCGGTGCCACATCTATAAGTGATTACATGCGTTCAATAAAAAAATATATTGGAGAATTGCATAAAACAGTAATAAATATAGATTTTTTCTACACAAAGAACATTTTCTTACAAGGGAACGTTCCCAACTTGTCCTGGCCATATAAGATGGCAATAGCATGAATAGAATCAGTTTTCGATGCTGATTACGAATCCGCTTTCCAAATTTACCCAATCGAGCTGAGCTTCGAGAAAATCGATATTGAAAATCGTCTAGTTGATTCGGAAATTAGTGTGGATTCCTACACATACCATCATAATAAGTACATGAACTCATATAGCAATTATCCAAACAACTGCTGTTGTGATATAGTAGATAAGGTAGATAAAATGTGAATTTTCGAATCAACTAGTCGAATTTCAATATCGATTTTCTCGAAGCTCAGCTCGATTGGGCAACGTATGAAAACGGATTCGTAACAAGCATCGAAAACTGATTCTAGTCATGCTATTGCCAACGCATATGGCCAGGACAAGTTGGGAACGTTCCCTTGTTAGAATCAATTCGAGAATAACATCAAACAAGTGTACCTGTATGACGATGATTGCTGTTGTTGGTTCACATCAAGTGCATCCGAGGCGCATTCGCTCTGAAAGAAAATGATTACTGTAATAAAAGTATCACGACACCGTAGAATAATTGTTAAATGTATGTGGTAATATCAGGTTACTGTAGGTGGAATAGTGTTGTCCCTAACGTATCAGTTGTTGCCAAAACCGTACCCCCGTAATACCATTCAGACAACGTTGCTACCGTAACCAAACTCAGAAAAGGGTCAATATCCACGAATACTGAAATATTTGTGGCACAGTAGGTGTTGTCAACAATGACTAACAAAGTCCACGTCTAGTTTAATGCGATAAGGTAGAGAGATACGGTAGTCCAATATCCACGGTTACTGCATTGAGCTTTCTGATAGTTAGAACGCCCCTGCAGAATCGAGCTCCCTGTACCTCGCCCACGTATACCTTAGTTTTGCAAACCGACCCAACCTAAGTGACGCTGAATATCCCCCATTATCCGTATCTACAGTATACACGATCAAAGAGTGGGGACTCTCGCAACGAAATTTCAAGTAAAAACAAAACAAAAGAAGAGACATGGCAAGAGACCGGATCACTGAGGATCGAACAGTAGACCAAGCTAACAACCTCTTGAGTCATCAAAGTATGTTAAGGGGTAATTGACGTGGATTGACCCAGTATATAAGAGTTGCAAAAAGAGAAAAGGTGAGAAAATAGTTATAAAATACCTTAAAATCGCCTACATCACCATCTTCCAGCCAAATTTCACACTTCAAGGTTTCCAGCAACAATGCGGTATGGACGTCGGCTGTAAATTGCATTGCGAGATATCAATAATCACCACAGAGGTTGAGAGATATGAAATCAGCGAAAGGAAAAGTAATATAAATAAATACGATGAAAGAACTAACGGAAACGATCTGACCCACATGAATTCACGCGATTCACCATGATATCCACCATGAATCCGTCCGCTCATCGTCAATCGGCCAACTGAGTGAACCCTGTCGGAAAAAGGTTTCGATTACGGGCGATAAATAACACAAACACTAAAGAAAGATGAGTGAAAACTGAACCAAAACGAACATAGCATATCGAATATATTCTGGCGCTATTTCAAACTTCCCAATATTAAATTTGCATCTCACAAGTTCATATTGATATTGCGCAACACACCTACACATCGTACAAACATAAAAATAAGCGAAAAATTCAATATCTCAACTTCCGCAGTCCGAGTTGCAAAGGGCAAACAGAGTATACGGTAATACGTGGTGCGGAAACACACGTACCACTTATCGTGAACTGAAAAAACTTTTAGTCTACTTATACCGTAATCACTAGCCGTAGACTTGCGTTTTACTTCTAGTAAACTAGCCGTAAACTGCTAGTCTGTGACGTCACGTAAGTGTACTACTAGTCTGGAAATACCAGAGGAGGTAACGCTTAACCTGAGGATGTACTGACTGTTCATCATACATCAGAAAAATGAATCAACTAAATATGGCTCATACTTGGCCTGGATTTATAAAACTCATGGGCTACTATCTCTGCCAAGTTTGTATCCTCGAGCGGCACTGAACACAAAGTTTTGGCATTTCTGCCAAATTTCATTGCAAAGGTTTGGGCGGGTGCTTTCAACTATTATACAACTGCAGAAAAGAAATAACATTGATGGTTTGTGGTTAGAAAAGTATCTGTATTAAAATAAATAATAATAATCAATGTAAAACACTACAATTACAATCAAAGAGATAATGAGGAGCGGAAAGTTGAAAATCGGCCAACTCTCATTGTAAAAACTACTGAGAAGTTGCTCATAGACACGTGCCTATTTTTAGACATTTTATCTAGTCTCGTAACTAAAAAATGCATAACGATACCTTGATTTGATCCCGAAGCAGGAATTATTAGGCACAACAAGACAATAAGCAAAGCTCCAATAAGCATGGCTCCAATCGCGAATGAGTCGTTATCGCTGGGGAGTATGAGACTCTTTTAAGCATGTCGTAAACCGCAATACGCTTGCTATAAGGAAGACAGGGTGAGTCCGATACCTGCAATCATCGTTCAATTTCATTTCTAATTTCTAATCAATTTCTAATTTCATTTATTTCATATCATCTCATTTCATTTATACATAGGAATGATTTGAGCAATGAAAAAACGACCGAATGGCGCATTGGTTGCACATGTGACTCGCAATCGAAGGTTGTCGGATCGAATCCTCTCTGATGTTGTCATCTTTTGCACACACGCCGGGTAAACGATGATGGTGAGGCAGAAAAAGTGGACAGAAATTGCTCGAGCAAATTTCTGTCCACTAGTGTTGTTTAGTCGAATGTATTCTGCGAATATTTTCGCTCGACTAAAAATGGCATTTTATTCGAGACTAAAATTTAGTCGAGAATAAATTTGCATTTAGTCGAGAATAAAAGTGTTCAAAATGAGAAAAAATTAACAATTAGGGTAATGATAGATAATTAGGGAAAACCCTTCCATTACACAGAAGAGAAGAAGCGGACCAGTCAGCACCAAAAACTAATGGAAAATGAATGTCTATTCTCGAATATATTCGAAAATATTATTCGAGACTAAATACAAATTTAGTCGCGAATATTAGTCTATTTGACCATTTAGTCGAGACTAAAATGAAAAAAATATTTTCGAATGATTTTTAGTCTCGACTAAAAATGCAAATTTAGTCGAGACTAAATTTTATTCGATCTAACAACACTACTGTCCACTTTGAAAATGGCCCAAAAATTGCCGTGCACTTTTTGTCCAAATATTTTTAGTCCACAAAATGATTATGGAAAAAAACAAAAATGCAAAATTTTTCCAGATATTTTAAATAATAATATGGAATGGCCAAAATTTTTAGTTTACAGCGTGCTACAGTCGCGCCGGAAAGTCAGTGCCAACTTTTTGTTTTTGCTATATTTTTTTAACCAAGCGTTTTATGGGGCCGCTCTCGCGAGTTCTTATGGGAAATTTATCGAGGAATCCGGCCCTGATATTGCCGACGCATGAGAATTTGTCATTATTGCGTAATGATGACGCAATCGAAGTCCACTTTTTTGAAAAATCATAACTCTTAGGAAAAATTTTTTCCAGCCTACCGTTCTTCTATAAGTTTGAGATCTACGCGTCGGCTACCCAGAAAAATGTTTTTAGGTTGCTGCGATTTTTTTCAACCGCAGCGGCCTTGCTGCAAAATGGCGGCTGCAAACTCAGATCTCAGCTCCAAGACATGCTAGAGACTCGTTCTTGGGATCAAAATGATCCTTATGATGTCCCAAATAATCCCTGATAGTTTGGTTCTGATCGGACCCCAATTGCCTTCAGTACACCAAAAAGTCACTTTTTCAGATGACCTCACTTTGAGGGCCTACAATTATGAGAGTGATTTTTCCAAAAATGTGGTTCTTGTGCTAAAATATGCCAAATCCATCCCAGAAGCCATCCTCACACTTTGGTGAAAACACCTTGCTTCGCATCTTCACGGCAAACGATAAGCGAGCATGCACTCGTTTCGGAGGCGCACGTCCAGGGGAGGGGAAGGAGGGGAGGGGCGCGCGCACTCACAGTGAGTGTGTGCGGGAAAGACTGATGTGGCACCGAGGTGTTGCAATATGGGTTCTCCCAAGCTTGCAGACGTATTCTATGATGGTTTCGACACATTTTAGCTCAAAAACCGAAATTTTAGAAAAATCACTGTCATAATTGTATGCCCTCAAAGTGAGGTCATCTGAAAAAAGTGACTTTTTGGTGTACTTTTTGGTGTCCTACTGATTTTTCTAATTTTTTAAAATTCTTGTAGTAAAATGTATTCTTTTCAATTATAAAAATTCACTAGGCCAAAATAAAGTACTCCAAAAAGTCACTTTTTTCAGATGACCTCACTTTGAGGGCATGCAATTATGACAGTGATTTTTCTCAAATTTCGGTTCTTGTGCTAAAATGTGCCGAAACCATCATAGAATACGTCTGCAAGCTTGGGAGAACCCATATTGCAGCCCCTCGGTGCCACATCAGTCTTTCCCGCACACACTCACTGTGAGTGCGCGC
The DNA here is from genome assembly GCA_943737045.1 of Parapristionchus giblindavisi. Classification (NCBI taxonomy): domain Eukaryota; kingdom Metazoa; phylum Nematoda; class Chromadorea; order Rhabditida; family Diplogasteridae; genus Parapristionchus; species Parapristionchus giblindavisi. The sequence goes on along the minus strand of CALSFV010000027.1, from coordinate 656,690 downwards.
GCCCCTCCCTCCCCTCCCCTCCCCTGGACGTGCGCCTCCGAAACGGGTGCATGCTCGCTTATCGTTTGCCGTGAAGATGCGAAGCAAGGTGCTTTCACCAAAGTGTGAGGATGGCTTCTGGGATGGATTTAGCATATTTTAGCACAAGAACCACATTTTTAGAAAAATCACTCTCATAATTGTAGGCCCTCAAAGTGAGGTCATCTGAAAAAGTGACTTTTTGGTGTACTGAAGACAATTGGGGTCCGATCAGAACCAAACTATCAGGGATTATTTGGGACATCATAAGGATCATTTTGATCCCAAGAACGAGTCTCTAGCATGTCTTGGAGCTGAGATCTGAGTTTGCAGCCGCCATTTTGCAGCAAGGCCGCTGCGGTTGAAAAAAATCGCAGCAACCTAAAAAAGATTTTCTGGGTAGGCGACGCGTAGATCTCAAACTTATAGAAGAACGGTAGGCTGGAAAAAATTTTTCCTAAGAGTTATGATTTTTCAAAAAAGTGGACTTCGATTGCGTCATCATTACGCAATAATGAGAAATTTTCATGAGTCGGTAATATCAGGGCCGGATTCCTCGATAAATTTCCCAAAAGAACTCGCGAGAGTGGCCCCATACCACGCTTGGTTAAAAAAATATAGCAAAAACAAAAAGTTGGCACTGACTTTCCGGCGTGTATATGGCAACATCCGTTTTCCATACTTTTGTAACTCGAAATACTGCTTAAAGGGAAGGTGCATATCAAAACAAGTATATGTTTATCTGCCAATTACGCCATGTATAACATATTCACGGTGAAAAAATAATTTAGAAAAAATAATTGAACGATTTTTGAAATTTCAAAATTTTGTATTTATTAAATCGTTCCGACTATGACCTCCGAGATTACGGTTATCTGTTAAAGACCGTGCGACAACTTTGACAAGATTTTCACTTATTTCCAATGTGTATTGCTGTTATTCTGTTATATTTCTACTGTTGAACGTTTGAGCTGTTAACGAAATCCTGTTCGAACTCACAATCACTCATCTTTCGTTGTTTTTTTCTCTTGTTTTCACGTGAAAATAATATGCGAACGTAATTTATTCAACTGTTTGCTCTGTTTTGCTGCACAATTCAATATATTCACTACTATAGATTACCTATTCTTCTCCATGTTACCACCATTCATTGTCATCTTCATTATCAATCCTTTTCCTCCTCTTCTTGTTCTTCTTCTTCTTCTTTCTCTCCCATTTCTTCCTATTCTTTTCCCGCATCCCCAGTAATTCAAATCATTTTAGTTCAATCATAATGCCAGTCGTATAACTGTGTGGTGAACAGATCGTAATAGAAATAGCGGAGACCCACTTATCATGCTCCCTTTCTTCCTCCTTTTCCTCTGATTATTCAAGACGCCCGTAACGGACGGACCGCCAAGTCTTGGCAGCAAGATGACGGTCTTTCGGTTACGGACACGTGATTATTCATGAATTTCATCTTCTCCCTCTTCCTCTTCGTCATCTTGCTCATTTTCTTCAGCTATTTCACGTCCTAAACGATTAGGTCTGCTGTATCGCGTATCCTAATGGATTATTGATTTATTGAAAGGTGTATTGGTCTACTTTCTTCGTATATAGCGTTTAATTCTGAAACAAAAACGATAGACAGTTTTATCACTGTCCGGTCATTTCTTGTGGCAGCAATGATATGTGATTATGAATCGATATGAACGTCTTTATTTCGTGAATGAAGGGAGAAGTCTGCATAGAGAGGGAGAACTTTGGAAGAGGGAGTGCCCGAAACGTTGATTTCCCCTAACTGGAATATTGATAATTTTATTGTTATTGTATATTGTTGTCCTCTTTCCTAATCGCAGGTCTTATTTTTCAATTTGTCTGTTTCACAGTCTTCCTTTAGTGCATCTCGTTTCTCTTTGTTCTCATTCTACGTTCTTATCTAGTCTGTCTTTCTGCCTTCCATCGTTTATTCTCGTTAGCGTGGTTAATACTTTGAATGTTACCATTCAGGCCCCGTATTCGTCGTGGAGATGGACGACATCATCTTCGTCAACGAGAGTGGAATAGACTTTGCAGGCTGGTATGGAGAAATAGCTGCTGACGTCGATAGGAGTACCAGCCTGCAGGTCTCACCAATCATCTTCAATCGTTTGATTATTAATGTTTATGTTTCATATTAGAACAAATAATTTGTTAATGTTATATTATGATGAACAATAATTCTTTGAATTTCTTCATTGTTTCACATGAACATAGGGATATGAGCTGGGAAACGTGTAGAGGAATTGAATCTTGTAACTTTTTCAAACAAGTCATCCGAGTGTCCTTCGAACTAAGCAAATGGGCGATGCGTTTCTGAGAATACACTACCATGTGGTAAAAACGTCTTTTGATATATTGTTATCTTGTTAAATCGTCGGACATAATTGTAATGCGTTTCGAACGCCGCCTAGCTTCAATTCATTTTGCCATCAATGTTTTCAACGCCTAAAGTGTCTCTTTATTTAATCCTAGTAGTGTAATCCATTCTAGTCAACGATATGATCGTGTATCAACAGCAAGACCCCGCCTATCATCAATTATTGTGCGACAAGTGTGACAGTGGCGATCATTAATCATGTCCTGGATCGATTATGTGATAGAGATGAGAGAAGCAAAGAAGTAATTGCCAATTTTATTCCTATGAACATGTATATTAACTTAAGAAAGAAAAAAAAATAGTATTCATCAGAAAAAACTCAGTCACAGTACAACTAGTAAACGGCGCATCGGCCACACCGCGCGCACTCGCTAAGTGTCCGCCGAGTTACACCACGTGAAAGTTTGAAGAGCTCTTACTCTTTACCAATTTTTTTCAAATTTTTTTATATTGATTTTGGGTAGCGGAGTGATTCAAACTACCATCTGAGCTCAACTTGATTTGCTCTTCATTATCCCTTTAACCTAACGAAACAATGCGGGCAAGCATGGCTCCCCCCCCCCTCCCCAAGAATGTGCCGTTATCACGGGGAATCTTACATGCTTTTAGGCATGTCGTAAATCACTATCATCTTAGTTCGAAGCGAACAACAAGGGTGAAAGAGTAATTTCGGATGCTCTTTATACAAGCCGAAACATTGTACCACAGATGTTGATTTAGTCTGTTATCTGTTATCTTTCATTTTTTTCTTTGGCACAGCCATAATCTTTCCTTTTTTTCTTTCCTCAAGAACCCATGGCTACGTGGCAAAAGACAAGACTTTTAAATTCAGCAACTACTCCATACGGGCGCCCAATCGATGCAGGTACCAAATGGTACGAATCATGTATGCTTTGACAATCACCGACCAAATATCGATTTATTATTTCTAATAGATATAAACTGTTAAGTATACCATGCTCCGGAAGCATCTTTATGATAACACTTTCTTATCAACGATTTTATCATTTCTTCTTTAACACCATGACATATGCAAACGGCAATGAGAACAAATTATGAATTGTCATTCACTGCCAGCAATCGTAAGTGGAATCGCACGGTCTCAGCTTACAGGCGTATCTCATCGAAGCATTCATGGGGTCATAACATTGTTCAGAGTAACTGAAATTGTATAACTGTAATGCTTCTCGAACAGCAAAGGGAATTTTACCCTACTTCCTCACCTATAAGTGAGCGAAAGTTCCGTAATGTAATTTTTTTCTCCGTGCTATGCTCTGTTACATAACTATGACTTTGTGAGAAAGGCAATTGTCCCTGTAAGTAAAGAAGCAATTTAAATAGTAATATTATACATATTCTGGAAAAAAATCAGTTAGCCAACTACCAAGTCCTGTGATAAAATCATCATCTGTGATGCGTAATATGTAGATTTACTATTCGGTTGTCTTTTAGCAAGTATTCATTGTGAACTGGTAAAGGTTGATTATTTTTAATATTATTTATCAAAAGTTAATTATGATTTTTTTCAAGTCATCCGGAGGAGCATGCAACTGGGCCTCGGGATATCCACGAAAAAAAAAAGAAAGAACCCAGTTTTAAGTGAAATGGATGCAGAATTGCTTAGGCTACAATACCTGGTCGAAAAACTCTGGAGCAAACTACAACAAGAGATGATTTGTCCGAAAAAACCAAAATTTTGAGTAAAAAAAGAGTTTTAGGAATCAACGCACATACGATGCTAATAGTGAATTAGCAAGGTCTGTGCACCCTAGACGCATCGCAAATGATATTTGGAATTTATCTCAACAATTTGAGAAATTATGATTTTTAAACGTTTTTGCACTTAAATTAATTTTTCTAATAGCCTGAGGGCACAAACAGGAAATTTCTGCTGTTTTGTGTAATGAGGGCCGGTGACACTCCTAACACCCAAGTATGGACCCCCAGCTCTCATTGCTAGCGCTCGCGTCCGGGGGGTGGTCAGTATGATCGAGTCTTAGGGAACAGGCCTCTTAAATGATACCTTTAAATGCTGAAGCAGGCAGAACTAGGCCTAAGAAGACAAAGAGAACAATCATGGCTCCCACCAAGAATGGGCCGTTATCGCTGGGGAGTCTGATACTCTTTTACGCATGTCGTAAACCGCTATCAGGGTAGTTCACAGCGCACACAGTGAAAGAGCGGATGCGATCAATACAATGCCTAGAACCGACGGCCGAGACATCCTCTGGTATTTTGAAACTTAAAGTCTACTTAAATTACGTCACAGACTTTAAGTAGACTTTAAGTAAACTTAAAGTGAAAGAACATTTGACGAAATGCATTACAGTATACCACACCACTTTAAGTAGACTTGCGTTTTACTTTAAGTTTACTTAAAGTCTACTTAAAGTGCGGAGTTTAAGTAGACTTTAAGTTTCAAAATACCAGAATCGCACCGCATATGAGGCCGTTTGCGTAAGACTGACTAAGTGCTGGCACAGCCAAAAAGTCATAATTTGGGGATCGGGGTTCTCAAGGGTGCTGTTGACGATGGTCATGTTCATTTTGCACCTAGATGCACCATTGAAGCCAGACGACGTAGCATTGAAATCGCTTTTTTAGTCATTTCTCCTCACAAGATGGTTCTAAAATATACAGACTGTGCATCCACGTGCATAATTCGATGGCAATCACGCCTGTCCAATTCATTTTTCATGAAAAAATTTCAGAAAATTTCAAAATTGAAATTACTCTCAAAGCAAGAGTGTTTTATGCGAGATACATAGATCGGACCGGATTGGCTTCCTGTTTCCACAGAAAAATTTCAGCCAATTTGACTACCTTATTTTCGTGAAAATCAACTTTTAGTGCAGTCATTTTGCCGTTGGAGTGGACACAACTGGCGAGAGAGTGTGGTGATACGAGAGAGCAGAGAGGCAGGTGAGGCGACCAACATGGGAAGGAAGGGGGTGGACGTGATTGTCTCTATGCTCTCGCGCACCACCACACTCTCTCGCCTCTTGCCTCCACTCGAACGGCAAAATGACTACACTAAAAGTTGATTTTCTCGAAAATAAGGTAGTTAAATTAGCTGGAATTTTTTCTTACTGACTTCACCAATGTGTGAATGTGATAAAGATTGACTCAACGACTTTATCATTTCTTCGTTAACACCATGACATATGCAAACGGCAATGAGAACAAATTATGAATTGTCATTCACTGCCAGCAATCGTAAGTGGAATCGCACGGTCTCAGCTGACAGGCGTATCTCATCGAAGCATTCATGGGGTCAGAACATTGCTCAGAGTAACTGAAATTGTATTAATACTCTCGCAGAAAAAGAGCCTCTGCTAACTCCTAAATACGGGGTTTAAAGCGACACCCGAAGCTAATTTGAAACTCTCCGCTGTGGTCACACTCTCTCGGTTTCTTTCTCTACGAGAGAGCGTTGCCAATGCGGAGAGCCAATTTATCTTGGGGTGTGCCTTTAAATCATTAAATTCAATGGATTCAGAAGGAAAGTGTTTTGAAAACCTTGGATGTAGCCCAATCTATGGCATGTATTAAATTTTTCTGTGCCGAGGATTGCGACATTTTTTGAGTGAAATGTGATTTTTTCCTCATCGCTGTGCATAGTAGGTTTATTGTGCGAGCAACGCCCAATGATCAGTACAGTTAATAGCCTCAGTGCAATTAAAACGTCATTAATGATTGCGGTGATTAATCGGGTTGAGGACGAGACACACTGGCCTTTAAAGGCACAGCCCTGAGATATTTTGAAACTCTCCGCGCTGGTAATGCTCTCTGGCTTTCTTTCCCTGCGAAAGATCTTTGCCAGAGCGGAGGTGGAAACGAATGCGCCTTTAATTCTCACTAGGGCCACATCGGACGCAAATGGAATGATGAAAAATAAAACTCTAAAAATTTAAAAATATTAAAAATACCATTGCGAATTGAATCCTAACGGTTTGGAGTAAACGCAGTCTTCACCGGGATTGTTTCGTGGATATCCCGAGGCCCAGTTGCATGCTCTTCCGGATGACTTAAAAAACATGTGCTTAACTTTTGATAAATAATATTAAATATATAATAAGCCTTTAGCAGTTCACAATATAAGACCACGTAAAAGATAACCGAATAGTAAATTAACATATTACGGATTAAAGATGATGATTTTATCACAGGACACGGTACTTTGCGAACTGCTTTTTTTCATAATCTGTATATTATTACTATTATAATTTGTTCCAATTATCTTTAAAGGGACAATTGCCTTACTCAGAAAGTCATAGCGGTACAGTTGTGAACTCACATTGTCTTCCCATTGGAATTGTCCATTCACCCTTTTGTATCCTATCCAGTATTTGGATCCTGGCGCAAACACTGCAGAAAATTGTTAAACAATGAAAAGCGAAAAATTCAACAATATTGTTATTATTTATGTTCTGTGATTAATATTTTTCATCATCGCGGGCAAAAGATGTCCGAAATGAAAAGAAACAAAACGGGATTAAAGAAGCAAGAGATTACAGATAAAACACGTTAGTTCAGCCTCTGTAATAGCGGGGCAACAATGAAGGTAGGGCGAATCACGTTTTCTACCTTATAGAGAGTGCGAGGCGGATGGCAGGCGGGTTTGGTGGGCTGCATTAGAGAGGGTGTGCGTGCGAGATGGCATTAAATGATTCTCTCTGTCACACTCTCCGCCGCGTCATCAAACCCGTCTGAGGTGCGCCGCTCTGACTAATGAACTTGCGTCTCATTATTATGAGATTGTGAAAACACACCAAACAGCGCACCACAATGATGGCAAAATTCGCCTCAGCATCTCCTTTGCCCCGCTATTCCCATCTCTCTCGCATTTTGAACTAATGTGAAAACAGACTCTAAACTATTACTACTCTACTACTTCTTTACTTTTTGGTTATTTTCATAACTTTTGGAGAGATCATAACAAGAAAATAATTATAAAAAAAATCGTACAAGATTGAAGGAAAAAGTCCTTGTCGGAATCGTGACTGGTGGCTATAAAGCCATTTTCCTTCAGGCAGTTGCTGTCTGCAGCAGCAAACACTGCTGCACTAGCAGAAGGATGGTAGCAACCTTTAAATATCTGATAAATTACTATTTATTAATTCAAACCTTCAGATGCTGAAGAATCCCCTTTTTTTTACTCTCATCTCGTCAAAGTACGAAGGTCAGAATTTGAAAAAAAAGGTGTCAAACCTTGAGGAGTCTTGCGGACATTGGTTGTATCATAAGGAGTCAAACCCTCTGTACAGAAACAATTGGCTGCAAAGTGAATTCTAAAATTTATTATAAATAAATAAATAAATTCAAATTTGATTTTGTTTCCCATATTCGCAAAGCGACTGGCAGTCAGCCACAAATCATCATGACTTGTTAATTTATAATTTGTGTTTGCCGGCTGGTGTAGTGATATAAAGGTCAAAGATCAAAGATCAAATATGAGTATTACCGTCACAAAGAGCGAGAAGAGAATCTCTCGGTAGAGAATCAGGGTCGTCGTTGAAATTGAGATAGTATCCATCCGAAGCGATTTGTTCCAATCCGCTAACTTTTCCTTTTGAATAATCTGCAGATGAACAGCGTTGAAATTTTATGGTGGAGTCTTATCATTATGTCACGCACTGTAGATACAATATATAACATATAAGAAATGACATCCATACCTATGGTGATGAAGACTCCTCCGTCGCCCTGGAAGGACTCTGAGGCCTCCAGAATGTTCACCGCGTCCAATTGACTAAACGACGGTATATCCGATTAACCGTAACTTTAACTTTAGCTGCGTTACTATATTTCGGGGGGGCACTTTATTTTGTGAAACTGGTGTTATTAATTTTCGATGTTCCTAATTTAACAGAGCATATTGTTATTATTTTTGCTCTACTCACTCGAAAGATTTGCTCATAAGAACAATGACTCCTCTAGTGAAAGAACGAGCATTGGCCGAAATCAAAGACGAAGCCTGATCGATAGCACTGAAATAGAACTTATATGTAAATGCAGAGATTGCGGAATTCTTTAATTCGCTCACCTGGCCATAGTTTTGGCCTTTCCTCCCCTATAAGGTAGATTGAAATCGAGAATGTCCGTTTCGTTACCAATCACGCCAAAATCAGTCACGATCTGAATAAACATAAAAGAAAATTGTATTTATTTATTTATTTATTTAATGAAGGAAAAAGCGATATGGTATATTGTCAATCAATATGAGACCAGAAATATCATAAATACTTCCCAACGCGGTGTAACATTTGAGCTAAAAGCTATTGAGCTATTTGAGCTAAAGCACATCCACGTCCATTTTGCAGTTAATTTAATTTAATTTAATTTATCTTACATTAAATAAATGTGACAGTAAATAAATGTAAATGAAATTGATGTGGACGTACGCACAACACGCGAATGTAACACCGCAAAAAACTTCCTGTATTTAGCGACTTACCTCAACTTTATCAGCAAAGGCTATTGTGGCAACTTGGGAAGTGAATTTATCCGTTCCAAATGATAGACCGAAGAGAATTGATTGGATGGAAGCCGTGGCCTGGAATAAAGAATAAAATTCTTTTAAATACTCAAAATCCCGGATGAAACTATAGCGGTCACATTTACATATTGTAAATAATATTTTTAATCACATGCAAATTTATTTTATAATATTTTTCAGGAAGTGGTACACTGAGCATAATTAGTTCCGCACTTACGTCTCCGACAGATTTTTCCGTCATATCTGACGAAACATCTGTCACGAAGACAATATCGAGATAGATGGTCTTAGCATTGCAGGTACAGTAATCCGCGGTCAGATCAGGCAATGGCTCGCTTGTGGGGGGATTTGTAGATGGAATTAGGGTAGATGGATTGATTGAAGGAGTTGGATAAAATGGTGGGGTAGATGGAATTGGGGAAGATGCTGGATTTGATGGAATCGAGGTAGATGCTGGATTTGATGGGATTGAGGTAGATGCTGGGGTAGACGGTGCTGCAGATGGTGGCTCCGTGGGTGGGTCCATGGGGAAGGCACAGAGGGCCGGAGCCGGGGAATAGTTGTCCTCAGTTTCGTTTGTACCGTACGGTTGGAAGCCATCCGGGTGCATGTGGTAGCCTTGGCCCTTCTTGCACTGGGTCAACTCTGCAAAGAGCATTTTTAGTAATAATACAGGTAAAGGAAACGATACACGTTATGAAGGCGAGTGATAATTGTAATACTAATGATATTACTAAAAAATAATAACAATATTTCGTTTCTAAAGACTTTTTGAAATTTGCGATTATGGTAAAACAACAAGCTGAATACCTCGATTAGGACCAAAATAGTTAGTCTTTGTGCCATCGTGCCATCTGAACGGATCTCCCTCATTCGGGCAGTCGAGCGTTAGCCAGTAATGACCGATAAATCCGGAGATATTTGACCAATCTTCCAAATCCTACAAACAATATACTTATGCAAACCTATACACTGTGGTAATTTCGGAAGTCAAAAAACTGTATGTATCTTCGCATCTTTTCCGTCCGACTACAATGTTTTGTAGATCTAATGATTAGCCGAGAAACCTGATCAGAATGAATTGAGGGTGTGTTTAGCCCAATTGCCGCACATCGCTCCTCCGCTCCGTCCAAGTCAAAACTGTCAAAGTCAACGAGCACGCACCAGCCAGGCATGAAAAAGGTGAAGTCTGTAGGACATGGACCTTAATTAATACAAGGATAAACAAATAAGTAATAATTCTTTAATCATAACTTCTTTCGAAACTTCATGAAACATTAAGAAAATGTCATCTACATACTATATTTAGAAGGCTGTTAAAAAGAATCGAAATGAACCTGAGTAGGACTGTACCTTTAGAAAAATCAGAAAATGAATCTTAGAAATTTCTCACAATTCAAAAATAGCTCATACATACTTGTCCAGGTTTTGTATTACTCATATGCTATTAACTTGGACAGTTAACCTTACAATGAGACATATTTCAACTTATTGCTAACCGTTTTGTTCAGTCTCATCACTTATAAAATGTATAACTATACCTTGATTTGATCCCGAAGCAGGAAGAATTAGGCACAACAAGACAAAAAGAGTGAGCATGGCTCCTCTCGCGAATGAGTCGTTATCGCAGGGGAGTATGACACTCTTTTAAGCATGTCGTAAACCACTATACGCTTGTTATAAGGAAGACACGGTGAGTCCGATACCTGCAATCATCGATGGTGAAGAGACAAAACTATTTGTGAAATTATTTCAATTCTATCATTCCCTCATATATAAGGGATTTTATTCAAAGGGTGTAGGGACAGGGGGTGCAGGTATTTCATGTTTTAGCCATTTTCAACCATTTTCACCTTTTTGCCCATATTGGCACCAATAAAATGAACTTTAGTGTTAGACGTTGTGCTTCCTCTTTCGAATGCTGACAATGAATCATAAAGTAATAATTTTGCCAGATCGGTCTCCTCCAATTGTTGTTATGGGAATGATGAAATGATAAGACGTGCTAATCATTATGACGTTTTAATGACGTCTTAATAAATAAATGATAATGATGATGATGATGATATTAAGGATATGATACGTTTAAATAAATGACGCCATAAATGAAAAAAAACTATATTCCGTTACAGTGGAATGGTTTTTGTGAATGATGACCGTCGAAAGATATTGCAGCATTTTCGTCGTTCTTACTTTTTGATCAATACATACATGTTACGTAGAATATCTTTATTTTCTCTTGTTCAAGAAACGATAAATATATTATTATTAAAGGTGGAGTCCGAGCAATATTATCGTGAACAAACTGTGAAGACAGAAAGATAGCAAAAGTTATTCTACATACCATAAATTATTTTATGCTAATTCAGCTTATTGATGAATGAATCTATGCTTGATGTACAGGCAAAGGCGCGAAATTTTGAAAATAGGAAAGTTCAGCAATAGGTTTCGAACCCGCGATGTTACGCTTACTAGTGAGCACTTTTACCACTGCGCTACGGGATTAATGAGCGGTCGTGCTAACTTCTTGTACATCACTTGTCCCTTGCATAATAGATATGTTATGCATTTGCATCAACATTCGAGGGCCTCCATCTTTAAAGTAAGAATTCGGCTTCCGGGTGAGTAGCAGAGTGCATGAGAAGTTTATAAATTGTTAACTTGTGATTTCAATGCCAAAAATGATTCTTATCAGCGATTTGGCTTTCTAGTACTGAGATCTCGTTCTCACCTTATCATTTCGAAGGAAAACTGTTATCAGTTATACTCAAGCAAGGTGATGCCATATTCCGGTTTGATCAAAAATGAAAGCATCAATATTCGATTTTTTTGTTGCCTCCCTGCAATACAGTGCAATAGTGGATCAAAAACAGGGGAATCTTGTTCGCAATTTTGTACACTCCCATTACGGATATTCAGATTGCTATATACTTTGCATTTTCAGTACGGCCAATAATTTGGAAAAAGTGGGGTTTTTGTTATTGTTTAAACAAAGAATTTTTTTTGTGTGAGCAAGGCATTCTATCAAAGTGGGATGCATTACTTTGTTTAATTCAAATTGTTACAGTATATATCTTTCCAGCAAATATTTCTTGATTTCATAACAGCTAAAATCATATAGATTGAAGTGCAGTACGTTTTGTGAATAATAATAATTTGATGAATCGTTGATCTTTTCTGGTTTTATATACACATCTTTTTTTTCGTCTGAGAAACGAAAAAAAGATGTGTATATAAAACCAGAAAAGATCTTTTTTTTAAAATATCTTTCTCTACCGAAGATGCAATATGAAATTCTTCGTGGTAAGGTTGCTTTTATTTTTTAAAGAAAAAAACCGAGCTATTTTTACAACACGATTTAAACCGCTTTTTTTGAAATATTTTAAAAAAAATCTGCATATTTCAATTCGACGTCTATGTTTTTAGGTTCTTCTTAACTATGACGCGATTGTGTCATCAAAATATTTGAATTGTCTAGTAAATGAAGTAGAAAAACATGGGAATGTATGCTGGGAGATAAAATGTGGACAGTATCCTAATGTTTGTTTGTATTTAATTTTAAATATAAAAAAAAAGATAACATAATTTTATACTCGAAATACGTAATACAAAGATGCTGCATCGCTGTAGCTTATAAAAAGTTGCATCTGAGGTTAAATAAATGGACTAATTAAAAAAAAATTAGGCTAGTAAAGATTGCACCAAGGAACTCTTGCCCCGTGCCTGTAGATGTAAGGACGGATTTTCTCGTCACACCAACGGTTCATGTGTGCTTCACAAGGAGTGTTGAGCACCTAGTGCTCCTACAACCTTATAAACAATGATACACATCGATTTGATCGGCTTATTAGCGAAATTTTTTAGGATTCGAACCCATGCGTGCGCTATCTAGACAGAAGTGTTCCCAATGCGCTAAGGGATTGACAAGCGGTGACTCACTCTTCTCGTATATAACTTTACACTTGCATAAGCTAGGTACAAGAGATTTGAATGAACATTCGCGGGTCTCCACCTTTTAAAGATGGGCGACGTTTCCTAATTGCTCAATCAGATCGCTGTGTGATAAAATCGCTTTTTACACCTTCACTGTGAACTATCGTTGTATCCGTCCTCACAACTACTTTACTATTTACTGCAATTATGTTGTTGGCTGGAACATTTTAATGAATAAAACTATTTGTACATGTCTAACAATAAGAGAAAGCCAAATTTGAAATATTGCTTTATTTTAGTATTACACGGTCGAGCTCGAACCGTACAGTCGTACTGTTTCTGATTATCTTCTTGAAAAAAGCGTTTACTGACCGTATAAAATACACTTGTTTATTGGGTACGACAGTATCCTACCACTGCTACAATGAATTTCTATGTATTGAGAGAGCGCACCGGTGAGAGAGTAGGTAGATCAGAGAGAGCGAAGAAGGAAAGGAGGAAAGAGTGGGGAGTTAATCGATAGTTCTTCCTCTGTTTAGCAGCAGTAGCAATGCAATTGTGCAAGTACATTTTATACGGACAATAACGACATAAATGCTAAATTTGAAGTTTTTTTGGAACTTCTTCGGTTTCTCGAGACTAAAATTTAGTCGGGACTAAATTTGCATTTAGTCGAGACTAAAAAAAGTGTTCAAAATGCGATGAAATTAACAATTATTGAGAACCCTTCCATTACACAGGAGAAGAAGCGGACCACTCAGCACCAAAAACTAATGGAAAATGAACGTCTATTCTCGAATATATTCATTCAACAAATTTAGTCGTGAATATTTGTCTATTTACCCATTTAGACTAAAATGAAAAAAATTTTTTGAATGATTTTTAGTCTGGACTAAAAATGCAAATTTAGTCGAGACTAAATTTTATTCCATTTACCAACACTATAACGTACTTCCAAATTGTAGTTACCGTGTGATTTTGGATATGTTTTGATGTGAATACTTCGTTTCAATGATATGGCTAAAATAAAAAAAAAAATGGTTTTTAAACACTGTATCGTGCATGTATCATTGTATCAGGAACGGTGAGTTCCGATTATGCGCTGGATAAATTGGCCGGCCACTTTTATTTGTTGTTCATCGGAGAAATTTGTTCATCATCCAAGCAATGATTTTAGTTAAATGGACATATGATGTTTTCAATATAGTAGATTCGAATGAGAGCAAACAATGACAAGAATGAAAAATAACGAAAATGGTCGGTTCGCTCAAAATGGCTCGCTCAAAATCTTGATCGGCCTAATCCATTCAGATCCATTCACACCGTTCATGACACAATGATTTTTCGATGTACGATATGTTTTAAATACAATTGATTGAACATATTTTCATTTCTTTATTTCGAAACAGTCACGTAAGTGATACTATAGAAGTAAAACTATCCGAACAATACATATTCCGCTCTTTGTCGCGCAATACTCAGACTCCGCCCACTTCTTCGCGCGACATACCATTTTCTTTTTTTTATCGAAATTTTTATGGCGTTTTTTTTGTCATTTCATAGGATTTTCAATAAAAAATATGCATTGAAAAAACGTTCGGAAAAACCTCCCGAAAATTTGGAGTGCGTTTTTCTCATCGGTGGAGAAGTTTACTAAATTCGGCATTTGCGTGGTGTATGGAAAACTTTTGTAATTCTATAATAGTTCATTTATAGTATTAATATAGTCAATCAATACATGTCCTGTCTGGGAACTATGGGTGTATATAAGCGTCTATATATCACTTATCACTTTTCTTTAAATTCCGATTTCTCTTCTCGAATTCAACAATGAAGTGTTTCCTGGAAAGTTGAAATTTGTATTTTTATCTTTTTTTTTTCGAAAAAAAATAGCTTGACGAAACCATTCTAACTTTTTCTTTTTGCCACGTGGTTTTAGAGGTGCCCGCGAGCTAAGATTCCGGAGATTGCTGTTGTTGATGATAAATTTCTATAATTTCATTTACATTGGTAATTTTCCTGAACATCGTTTTCTAATCACTTTTTTTCCCAAATGTCGCTTTCCACTCTTTCATTTCAAATGTCATTTCTCACGTCTTCCATTTTCAATTCTAAATTTCTCATTGTCAGATCATTCATTATGCCCTCTCCGATTCGGTCGTTTCTTATCTCATTTCTCACATCTGTCTCTTTCGCATAATTCGTCTCTCAAGACTCTCTTCCGGAAATAAAAATACTCATTATTTTATTATATTAATATTATTTATTCTCAACAAGATGTTATCGACACGAGTAAAGCCTAAGCCATACTGCAATTGCAAACAACCATATCCCAGCACACCACAGTGTGAACTTCATAAATATTGATTGATTGTTTGATTAAAAATAAAGCCATACTCCACCATGTAGGCACGATAATTCATCTCAAATCACCCGCTCTGGTATTTCCAAACTAGCAGTTTACTTAAATTACGTCACTGAATAGAAGTTTGTCACTGACTCTAATCTCTGGTGTTGAAATCCTTGTATGATCACGAATACAAGTATAATCATGTAGGATTCGACATTCCATGCATGATCATGCATGGAATATCCATGGTTCGTGATCATGCATGGATCTTCCGTGATCATGCATGAATTTTCCGTGATCATGCAGGGAATGACAGAATCCATGCATGATCACGGATAATCCATGCATGATTCGAGTATATTCCATGCATGATCATGCCATTAATTGCGCGAATTTTACTTGGAGCATGTATGGATTCAAACACCTGAGATCATGCATGGATTATCCGTGATCATGCATGGATTTTGTCATTCCATGCAAGATCACGGAAAATTCGTGCATGATCACGGAAGATCCATTCATGATCACGAACCTCGGATATTTCGTGCATGATCATGCATGAAATGTCGAATCATGCATGATTATACTTGCATTCGTGATCATGCAAGGATATCAACACGAGATGATTGGCAATACTCTCTCGCCGACAAAGAAAGCGAGAGAGTGTGGCCAGGGCGGAGAGTTTCAAATTAGTTTGGGGTGTGCTTTAAAATTATATCAACTCCACAAAATCATACTTGACATATTATGTGTGTTATATTTGATCTTTGATATGTATTTCAGCAGCTACGGTTACTGTGACATTTACTGTGCAAGAAGGCTTGTATATGTCGATCGAAGAGGAGACGCCGTGTTATCCACAAATAAAGTACGCTTTATTATATTATTAGGGTGTCCGGAAAGTCTTTGCACTTTTCTTGCTTTTTTTTCTTCAAGTAACTAACGAAGAAACAGCATTCAAACTGTGATATACTGCACGTGTTTAACAATAACTGTCCTTTATCTCGTAGGCAACTGCATGACACCATACTGCCAGAACTCATTGGGGAGCGAGGCAATTCATAGGCCGTTCTCCCATTTCACCTCGGTCTGATTGCGAAAGGTTTTTCCTCTGCAGCAGTCCCCGTGAGATCGGAAAGCATGGCAATCACAAGGGGACAGGTCGGGGGAATACGGTTTGTGGGGAAGTCAGCCGATCTCTAAATTCCTCAGTCTTGTTAGTGTGATGTGTCCTTTCGTTGCCCATTAAAAGCAATACTTTTAAGCACGCTTCGTGTCTGAGTAGGACTCGGACCTCTCCTCCAGTTGTTCGCAGAAGACATCGGTGTTAACAGTCTACGCATCAGATAATAGTTCGAGATGTCCCCACCAAGAGAGCAGAGGAAAAAAGAGCCACACATTTCGTAATACACCCACTTATCATCTTGGCAGACAATATACATCACCCAATCAATAGGCTGAGAACGGTTGAGATTTGAAGTGGAGGTCGACTCGGTTTCTGGGGAGCAGGGCGGAGATGACATGGGGAAAACATGATGTGCCCTGGGACGAAGAGAAGACCGAATGAGGATGCGATGGATGGTGGGCCTTGGAGTACAAGTTGACTGATCCATGTATCTCTAGCTCTTCTTCGGCTGACTTGGGACAATGCGAAGAGCCAGGTCTTGATTCGAACTTGGACGACATCCTGACCTTGATTTTTCAAACAAACAAAAATGGTTTTCTTGAACTGACAATATGAGGAGAAGACTGTTATACGACACTGCCCTTATGCTTCATTGACAGGGGTAGTTAGTGGTTCGCTTCTAATGCAGTACTCCCCGTACGGTGCAAATGAAGAAGGACATGTCAAACACTGCTCAACTATCCCATAGGTAAAAAAATAAAATAAAGTCAAGGAAAGAGAGTTGACAAATGAAACTTTTCTTGCTGGTCTATACCCCCCCATGTGGGAAAAATGTTACAAAGCATAGAGCTCGCTCTCGTCCGAGTAACAATAAGAGGGATCCAAAGTAAGTACAGAAAAAAAAGTACAAAGACTTTCCGGACACCGTAATAAAATACAAATAAAATAAGTTTATTGCTAAATATTGCAAGATAATGCATTATGAATATTGCAAAATATAATGATGCAGAATAGAAATTACGAGATTGAACAAGCTTTTGTCACTTGGCTTGGCCCGAGTAATCCTAGATTCTTCATTTCCGCCACCTCAATTTTTGTGACTGATCTTTTGTATCTTTGATCTCTTGATTTTTACCTTGAACTCGATGGGTCCCGGAGCTCCAACATTCATCAGCTCATCGTATCCCTCGATTGAGTGGATTGCGGGATCTTAAATTATTAGATAACAAAGATGACCCAGCGGGAGACCCACCCGCTTTTTTTGTTGAAATTTATGGGTACCCACTGGCAAAATTGGATGATAAATTAACGGTTTTTCTCAATTTCGGTTACCCACATTTTCGCAATTTACTCAAAATGTGGGAAAACACACTCGCTAGGAGCGCCGGGATAACCGCAAACGATCACAACACGAATAACAACTCATACTAGTTAATAATTGGTAAATATCCACCATAATTAAATGTTGTGCATTTCTGTACAATTTTCATTCCACAATATTCCGCTCTTAAACTGTGGATAGTAAAGGAAACAACAACCCTTGCCTGATAGAAAAAAATGTGTACCTCTCGGTCTCTTAATGATCTCCCACACGGATTTCTTCAGGCTTCGAAGTAAAAAGAATGTCTCCATCTCGCCTTTACCCTGAAAACAATCCCAAAAATAATCGAAGATCAATGTTCAAGGATCAACCTTTATTGGGATTCTTCCTCTGGGTTGGAACTCGAATCGACCGGTCCTCTTGGCACATCTAAAAGATTAATGATTAGTCCAGTAATCAAAGATCAAAGATCAAAGTACACAGATAAAACTAACTGATAGCCCTTGGCCGATAGCTGGATACGTCCAGGAAGTGAATGCGTCTCCATTCGAGAGGCAGTATTCACCGCATCTCCGAACAAGCAGTACCTGAGCAATTGATCTTTGATCTTTGATCTTTGGTCTTCTAATTGCACCTTGGCATTTTATGTCCGACCACACCAGCCACGATCGGTCCAGAGTGTATGCCGATTCTAACCTGTCAAGATTACAAAGATCAAAGATCAAAGATCAAAGATTAAAGATCAAAGATCAGAGATCAAACTACAAACTTGCAAGGAATCTTTTGTCGACGGATCGTGAACTTCTCGAGCTTCCCAAAGCATACCTAGAAAGTACGAAGATCAAAGATCAAATATCAAAGGTCAAACGTGCCAATAGCAGTATGACATATGGCTTCGCAGTGATCGGCCTGGGGCTCAGGGATACCAGACACGGACATGTAAGAGTCACCTACTGTCTCTACTTTGTACACCTGAATTAAAGGACTACGGTAGAGATTCCGGATTGTAAAGCGAGTCAAAATTCAACTATTTGTTTCGTAGCAGATGCATTGGAAATGATCGCATTACTATGAAGAAAAAGTTGAAAAATATCTATACGATATATGGTCAACTCACATCTCCGAAACCGATCAATCTATCAAATCGCGTGAAGAGGTCATTGAGCAGAACGACTACCTGATATAAAATAAACGCTTATATGAGGCTGTTTGCATTCGACTAAGTGCCGGCGCATTTAAAAAAATCAAATTTTGGATATCGGGGTTTTCAAGGGTGCTGAGAACGATAGTCATATTCATTTTGCACCTAGACACACCGTTGAGGCCAGACGAAGTCGTGTTGAAATCGCGTTTTTAGTCATTTCTCGTCGTACGATCGTGCTAAGATTTGCAGACTCTGCGCACGGGACAGAATTTGATGGCGATCACGCTTGTCAAATTCATTTTGCATGAAAAGTTTCAAAAAATTTTCAAAAATTGAATTTATCTCAATGGCAAAAATGTTTTTTGCAAGATACATAGATCGGACCGGAATGGCTTCAGATGGAAAAAATTTCAGCCTATTTGCGGAAGGTAGTCAATTTGCCGTTGAAGTGAAGGCAAGAGGCGAGAGAGTGTGTTGGTGCGAGAGAGTGCAGAGAGGCAGGTGAAGGGACCAGCATGGAAAGGGATGTGGACGATAGAGTGTCTCTCTTCTCTCTCGCACCACCACACTCTCTCGCGGCTTGCCTCCACTTCAACCGCAAAATGGGCGCAATATTGAGTTGGAATATTTTCCCTGGAACTTCATTTATCGGACCATTTTTATTGGATCACCGTTGAGGGAACAATTTGTTTAATGGTGTTCTGGGAATCCTTCATTTCGGATCATTTCTTTCGGAATGACGAGCTCGGAATAATGCATTTCAGAAATTATTGTTTCAAAACCCTCATCTCGGTATTTCTTTTCTGGAGCTCTTTGGAACTATGGAAATGGAACTATTGTTCTGGAACCTCTTATCTTATTCACACATTTTATTTTAATTCATTTCTGTACCGTGTTTCTCCAAACCACATAAATATTATTATTATCTCGATTTATTATATCAACCAGGGATCAAAGATCAAACAACAAGTGAATAATATGGAGGAAATGAAACTACAATACAAGATATATGGGCTCATTTTCTATATTTGCAAAAAAGTCGACACAAAATCGAGGTAGGGCAAGCCAGCTATTGAATGTGCGTTGAACAGAACACACTGAACACGCTAATTATGGCGTCTAGTGTGGGGGAACATGCCCCCCCCCCCTAAAAGATTTTCAAAAATGTAGAAAAAAGAACGCGAAAAACTCACCACACAGGCGGGCCACCGATTCCTACAGCGAGAGACTTGAGAGTAATGGGGGTAAGCGTCGAACAAACAAAAGGGGTATGCAAATTAGAAATTACCATGACCAACAAGAGTAAAAGTTCAACAAGAAAGTTCCGAGAAAAAAGTTCCCACAACGAAAAAAAGTTCCGAAACGTGGGTTACTATATTATAATTACGAAATGAGAATTCCAGCCCTTTCATTCCAATAAAACCGTTCCCAAATCGCGGTTTAAGAATGAATAGGTGTGAAGTGAGAGTTCTTTTTGAAAAAAAAATTGCACTGCAAAATGACTACACTTAAAGGTGGAGGCCGGCGAATATTTTCTTGAACAAACTGTGAAGACAGAAATATAGCCAAAGTGATTCTGCATACCGTTCATTGATTATTTTATGCTAATTCAGCTTATTGATCGCTAGAATCATGAACGAGTCATGCTTGATGTACAGGCAAAGGCGTGAAATTTTGAAAATAAGAAAGTTCGGCAATAGGTTTCGAACCCGCGACGTTACGCTAACAAGACAGCGCATTTACCACTACACCAAGGGATAGATGCCTGGCCACGCTAATTTCTTGCATATCACTAATCTCTTGCACAAATGATGTTACGTATTTGCATAGACATTCGAGGGCCTCCATCTTTAAAGTTGATTTTCTCGAAAGTACCTTGTGCAAAATGGCTGAAATTTTTTCAATGGAGTCTTGAAGAAATTCCGGTCCGATTTATGTATCTCGCAAAATACAATATTGCCGTGGAGATAAAATAAATTTTGAAAATTTCTGAAACTTTTTCATGAAAAATGAATTACACAGGCGTGATCGCCATCAAATTCCGTCTCCGTGGGCTCCGTCCGAGAAATGACCAAAAACGCAATTTCAATACGATGTCGTATGGCCTCAACGGTGTCTCTAGGTGCAAAATGAACATGACCATCGTCATCAGCACCCTTGAAAACCCCGATCTCAAAAATTTTATTTTTTTCACTGTGCCAGATTTCACTGATTTTAGTCGATTCTTGCGCAAGCGGCCTCATATATTGGTTATTCAATTAGCCAACCTCTTTGGGTTCGCACTTGGCTACGATAGTAGTGAACATAGGCACGTCGGCGAACATTATCGACGCTTCCTCGTATACTCCTGGAAAGATTTGATCTTTGATCTTTGGTCTTTGATCTTTGAACTCACTAGCTGGTACTTCCTCTTCATTGACGAGCTTTTCAGCGATAATGGATGGTAGCATATCTTTTAGAAGTACGTCCGTCTTTTCTTTTTCCTTGAAAATACAAATTATGTTTGCCTGATTACATTAAAATGTCAAATTGACTAATTTTCTAATTGAATTGTCAAGCAGGCCAATTGGACTAACAACGCAATGTTTTCGTATGTTCTTTGACTGTTTTCATCAAGTTTCTTTTTGGACGTTTTCTTGAATGGAGAAGAAATCTCTCAGAGACTGTAGGATAGAACTTGTGGATATGAAGATACCCCTAGCTTTGATCCACTCTACATAAGACATGTAGACAGGATAAATTATTATTATTACTATTATTACATCGAAATCAGAAATATTCTTCCAGCTTTTTATTTAACGTTTTCATCGATCATTCAACTAAAAAAATATTTAAAGAAGGAAACCATCGAGTTTTTTTCGTGACTAAACTGGCCAGGCAGAACTATATAATAGATCACGTATCCGTAATTATTAGGGTGTTCGGAAAGTCTTTGCACTTTTTTCTGCACTTACTTTGGAGCCATCTTACTCGGACGAGAGCGAGTGCTATGGATTGTGGTATTTTTCCTACATGGTGGACCTATTCATCTGCAGATGCGACCAAAGAAGTTCAGTATGGAGTTCAGCAGTTACCTACGAGATGGAGGACTGTTATTGTGAAACATGTGCAGTATATCAATTCGAATGCAGTTATTTCGTTTGTTACTTGAAAAAATATGAATGGTGAAAAAAAGTGCAAAGACTTTCCGAACACCCTAATACAAAAACAATTTTCCCTAAAAGTGCCCTGGAATGCCGTAATCCGATCTTAAAGTTCATTGATACGTCAGGGAAAGGCGCGAGTTTTTGAATTTGAAGGAGAAATATATAGAAAATTGCAAACGGGAATCGAACCCACGTGTCACGGTCACAAGCGCTGACTACTAACCACTGATGGCGCACTAAAAATAGTGGAAAACGGAAATTCCGACTTTCCAGGGTCTAAAAATGTACATTGGAAAACCGAAAATGGAAACTCGAAATTTGAATTCGCGGGCGCGAAAAAGGTGCGGCAATTCAAATTCTGTGCCAAAATTTCAGTTTTCCGCCCTTAGAAGTATTGGAACTTGAATTCCTACATAACTTCCTTCTTAAAACAGCAGTAAATCGCATTTAGAAGCTCAGAATTTGAATTCCCGCACCTTTTTTCCTCGCCCACGAATTCAAATTTTCGGTTTTCCAGTGTACTTTTTTAGACCCTGGAAAGTCGCCATTTTCTGTTTTCCACTCTTTTTTACTGCGCCATAAGCCACACGCTCAACGCGCTCAACCAGTCAAATCTAATAGAGAATAGAATGTCACTTCCTATGTCCCACGTTCTTCATGTCAATAGCGCAGCCCAAATCTCGTGGGTAATCTTCTTTAAAGAAGAAAAAAACAAAAAAGAACAATCCCTATTCAATCCCATTCAATCATGTTTAAAAAAAATAAATAAAAAAGAAAAAATAAAAAAAATAAATAACTTTCTCGAGGTCCCTAGCCATCGTCTCCAACAGTTTGTTATTGGCTTCCAGTTGCATACTGAATTTCATCATACAGGTGAAGGTAAAGGTACAAACCGTTATTCAAGGCACACGAAGTCCTGCGGGTGATCGAAGTGATCATGCGGTAAAGAAGGTCCGAAGAAGAGATTAGGCCCTCCAGACTGAATTGGCCTTGAAAGATCACTGGCCTAGCAGTGATCACCCGCAGAATTTCATCATAACTCATCCTAAATAAGTTGAACAAAATTAATTTTTTTTAAACTCATACTTGACTTCAACATCGGATAATCTCTGTTGATTGAGCAGAATAATATCCCTTGTCGCATCGTGTAGTGGCATCGCCGTCAGACGCATACCGAATTGCAGTAACTGCAGCATATACTCTGGTATTTCCCAACTAGTAGTTTACTCACGTGACGTCACAGAGTGTACTGCTAGTTTACAACAAGTGAAAGCACATTTGACGAAATACATTACCGTATTATACACCACTTCTAGTAAACTTACGTTTAACTAGTCGTAGACTTGCAAGTTTACGGCTAGTGGGAAATATAAGTAAACTATTAGTTTGAAATTACCAGAGTATTACATTTGATTTTTTGCAATTAAAATTTTTAAAATTTTTTTTAAAAATTACATACTATTCTTTTTCAAGAATACATTATTTGATTTGATATGATTTGACATTTTAAAATGTACACCCCAAGCTGTTTTTACGCTCCACTTTGGCAATGCTCTCTCGTAGAAAAAAACACGACCAGAGCGGAGTGTTTCAAATCAGCTCGTTGTAATGAAATTTGTATCGTTCAAATCGTGATATTTCACTGTCATGCACGAATCCAAAAAAAATTCCAAAGCTAATTTCAATTTATTTTTTTCTAGAGAAAATGCAGACATCACAAATTCTTCTTTGATGTAAATTTATTTATTTATTTATTTACTTTATTTAAATTATTGATTACGTTTCAAGACTCACTTCAGGAATGCTCGTGACATACGGCGAGCAGAGATAAATAATGTGCTTATTCGTTGATAACATCATCATTTGACCCTGCAAAATGTTGCTTGTCATTCAAAATGTCTTTGAAAGTATGTAGGTCCGGAAAATTTATTCAAGTGGAAAAACAAAATGTTTGTAGGTTTGAAAACAATATTTTGAACGTTTCTGACCTTAAGGGTGAGACGAAGCTCCTGTATGCTGATATTCGTTGATACATCATCGTTTATCGATCTATATTATTGATTAATTTACAAACTTAAATTAATTGAGCGAAAATAAAGATGCCCCCTTAAGAAAGCCAACATTCTTTTTTTTTTTAATTCCCGCCATGATGCTTTTGCGAATCTCATATTAATTATACTTCGACTATTTAATTCGAAAATTCACAACTTACCTACCTTATCCACTACACTACAGCAGCAGGTGTTTCGATGTTGATAGATGAGTAGTTTATGAACGTTTTCTGATGGTTTATATAGGAAGCCGCACGAATTTCCGAATAAACTAGCGAATTTCAATATCGATTTTCTCGAAACTCAGCTCGATTGGGCAACTTTTGAAAACGGATTCGTAATCAGCATTGAAAACTGATTCAGGTCAGTCATTCCCATCTTATACGCCTTATTTTAGGAGCATCCCCTTGTGAGTAATGATGAAGACTTATTAGGTTGTAACATAAGTTCCTTTGAATTTGAGTATGATGTGTTTACACTTTTGTTTCTCGCTTCGTTTTTAACGGAGCTCTCTTTACTGGTGCATATAACTAACTAGTGTCCCCCTCTACATAACCCACATAACCATCGATTGAGACTTACATTTAATGATTAGTATGCCTCGCCTTTTTGCATAAATTGAAAATCAAGTTCTAAAGTCCAATTTGTTCCCGGCTCTCTCTCGCATGGATTTAACCAAAATCAATCACCAACTAGGTTAGGTGTAACACACATATGTACCCTCCACCCACACGCTGACTAATTGCTTACATAAATTTAAAATCGGAAATTATATTATGAAAAAGTGGAATGGTCACGGCGGTATGGTCCCGACTTTTGAGATGCGCTTTTCGTCTTAAATGAGAGCGACCAATTTGATACCCCTCCTTGAATGTCAGCCACACTTGGATCATCCACATCCACTATTTCGCTAGAAATAAGTAAGCTTGAAAAACTCAAAAAGTTGTGAATACGAATCGTGGTAATTTGACGCGAATTTGAACAAAATCGCGCATCAGGACCTCTAACTCTTTAATTTTTCTTAAAAGAACAAGCGCCTGAGTTGACAATCTTGTAGCTTGATTGAAGAGATCATTCGCAATAATAGTGCGCATATTAGCCAGTGAATTTGAAAAGGAGAGAAACTAGAATCGATCACTAAGCCTGAAAACATCAGAAAATGGAGATACTCTATGTTCAAAGAAGTTTGAAAGGAGTCAGTGAATTGCTTGAGTCTAGTTGACGTCACTGTTATTATCGGGGACCTCTATTGTAAACAATTACAAGATTTGAAGACATAGCTCATATCGCCGCGTTCACAGCGGTGTCCAATGTTTTTTTCGTCACGGTTCCGCTCGCACTGACCAAGTAAAATCCGCTATATTCAAATTTTTCTGGCATATACTACCTGTCCCTCCTTACTCTCCGTGCCTTGCTCTCTCGGGTTGCGCCTTTAGTTAAAGCCTCCCACTTACTTTAGTAAATGAAAAGTTTAAAAACAAAGAAGATGTCGAAACGTGGTTGGCTTCACAGTTTGCACAATAACCCAAGTCCTACCAAAATTAAAGAGCCCAAGGTGTGGCTGAATTATAGCAGGGACCCATCCGCTGCAAAAGCAAATATATCCATCCGCAGTGTCGTCGATAAAGAAAGATAATTTTATTTGAATGTTCACATCAAAATTCAAAAGAACTTATGTTACATCCTAATAGTAAGTAAGTAAGTCTGACTGACCCATCAGCATTGAGCGACTCTCGTTTCTTCAGTTCGCCTGGCGAACAACGAGCCTGAAACCGGACTTTTAAACAAATTTATGAAATTTTAAAAAAAACAACAAAATTAAGACGCAAAGAAGAATTGTATACGTCATTTCCTATTCACATTTGTAGAAAATCTTTTATTAAAAAAACTTTAAAAAAAAGATATAGATTACTTGTAGAACGAAGACGGCGTTGATGAAATTGCAAATGTTGTCGAAGTCGAAGGGAATCTGTGGACGAGTGATCTCGAATAGGCGAATCATGGGCGTACCAGGCACGACGAGATCGCGAGGAAGATGATTACTGATACGTTGAAGTTCAAAGATCAAACTACTGACAGCAAGTATTATAATTACATGCAATCAAGGTCATAAAATGCAAACATGATGTTGTGATGATGTAGAAAACTCTGAGTTTTAGTATGTAAAGTTAAGTGAGACTATCTGGTTCAAGTGACATTATCTTGGTTGGCCAAAAAGTGATATGAACCGATCGGGCCCAAATCGTGCACACTTGTATTATGGGGTGGCATGAGCTCACCGAGTAATAGTAAGCAAGTAAATTCCACCAAGTATCATCCCGATAAAAAACCGTTGAAATCCAGGGGTGGTATTCTTTCGTCAATTTCGGCAATGCCGAAATTTTCGGCGTGCCGAAATATTTCGCGTCTTGCCGAAATATTTCGCTGCTATAGCCGACAATTATCAACCGAATCTCGCAAAAGACACATGTTTGAGAGGAGACACAGTGTTCTGGTTCAAGCCATTTTGTTTCCATAGCCAGACAAGCGAAAGACGATTGCATTTGAGAGAGTTTCTATGTTGAGCGGTCGTTTTCTCTTTCAAAGTCTATAGAACATTGTGGAGAATGTACCACCGATCATCCACATGACAAATTATTAATCAACCACTAGACTATGTCGCTTCATTTCATTCTCTATCGTTTCTCTTCCTAGTACCTAGGAATATTGTCTCTAATTCATCATTTCACCTGTTCTTCTCTTCGCTGGTCGGTTGGTCTTGCTGCTGAGACGCCGCTCAAGAAAAGGCCATATAGCCAAAATAAAAACGATGTCATGCCGAAAT
The DNA here is from genome assembly GCA_943737045.1 of Parapristionchus giblindavisi. NCBI lineage: Eukaryota > Metazoa > Nematoda > Chromadorea > Rhabditida > Diplogasteridae > Parapristionchus > Parapristionchus giblindavisi. The sequence goes on along the minus strand of CALSFV010000027.1, from coordinate 629,880 downwards.
CCCTTTGTTCTCCTCTCAAAAATATTTAGGCTTTCGAAAAAGTGTGCCGATTTTTTCTCTTACGATGTCTAAATCATTTTGTCGAATCGGCATTCGGAAGGCTTCTCTCATTTTCGGCAGACCGCTCTATCTCTCAACGTGTGCGCGAAATTTATTTCGGAATGCCGAAAAATATTTCGGCATCTGCCGAAATTGACGAAAGAATACCGCCCAGAAAAAAAAATTTTTAAAGTGAAAAAAAAATTGTTTTATTTGCACTACAATTGCCTCTCGGTGGGGGTCATTTTTATTCCTTCAATTTGCCGAGTATTCATTGGTATAACTACTGTACGAAAATGAACTGAAATAAACTCGTGGAAGTTTGTCTTCTACCCGAAAACTCACGACTAAGTCGCCTTTTATCGCGAACTGACCGAATAAGCATATTCCGGTTATGCAAATTCGGAAATTCAAAATTCATATTTTTTTCGAAAAATACTGTCATATTACACCTCAGATATTCAAACAACAAACTAATGATAATAGAAAACAACAGTATACTACCGAAATCGAATGAAAACATACAGTGATTGTCGAATTTTGAATTTCCGCATTTGCATTACCGTAACCGGCACACGCTTAGTCGTTTCAGTTCGCGATAAAAAGGCGAATTTGTTTCGGGAAGAAGGTAAACTTCCACGATTGTGTTTCAGTTCATTTTCGTACAGTAGCTACACTAATGAATACTCGTCAAATTGAGGGAATACAAACCTCTACCGCGAGACAATTGTAAGAAAAATAAAACAAATTTGTAACGTGTTTAAAAAAAAAATTTCTGGGTCTCACGGTTTTGGAACGAGATGATACTTGGTGGAATTTACCTACTTACTATTGCCCTTCGTGCATATCGACACATACATATCGAACGAATCCGTAAACTTTGGAAAAACATATGTTCACTGAGTCAGAAAGTCTCTCTTAAAGGGCTCAAGAACAAAGAACCTACTCTAGAGATTAAAAACATACTCTAAAGATCAAAGAGCGGCACTACTTCAGAATAGGGTACCAGAACACCGGTCAAGTCCAAAAGGACATGTAAATGAAATAAACACAAAGGAAAGAACGTTTATATTAGGCAATTATACTATTATTTTGGACTGGTACCCTATTCTGAAGTAGTGCCCAAAGAGCATACTTCAAAGATCAAAGAGCATACTTCAAAGATCAAAGATCATACTTCAAAGATCAAAGATCATACTTCAAAGATCAAAGATCATACTTCAAAGATCAAAGATCAAAGATCACTTACTAAAGTTCCTTTCCGGCGAAGACCAGTCGACACTCCTCATCCATCACAAAATGGTAGGGCATCGCTGCGGAGAAATCGAGGGCGGATAAACGAAGAAAATTCTCGGAAGATTCGAGGATGGCAGGAGCGGCCTTATTGATTTATTGATTATTATCGATATCGATTGATTTAGACCAGTTTTTAAATGATTTACTGATTTAAAAAAATAATATTGAGTGTTTATTATTATTATCGATTTACTGATAGATTGTTATAAATATGATGTATGTACCTTAGCAATGAATTTATCAACGTTCACATCGGAGAGTAGCTTGATCTGAAAGATGACATGCTCTTCCAAACGTTCGGCCGCGTTCATCTGCAAAGTTCAAAGATCAAAGATTAAAGACTAAAGATCAAGAACAAATTTTCTCATTTATTTATTCCTTATCGAATCTGGGCACAATGCCAATAATGGAATATCGTTTATTCTTGAATTTCTGTTCGCCACCCGAAAGTTTCAAGTTTCATGTTGGAAATAGTAAGTTCATGAATAATACTCAATGAATATTTCCTCAGCGACAAAACTAGTGAAACATAATAATATAAAAATAATTTAAAAACATAATATTTATTTAATTATTAAATAACACCTGTACGGATCGCTGAGTTCGTCCAGTGATGGAGAGACCGACGTCGATGTTGAAAACACGACGAGCGACCTCACGAATAACTCCTATGAGTGCGGTATCAATCGTATATATAGTATATCGTATATACTATGTACATGCATGTACGGCGTACATTGTACGCATAATCGACATGCTGAAATTCAATTATCACTTTGCCATCTCATGAAACGTAATATGGCAAAATGATAATAGAATAGAACATTAAAGAGAGAGAGAGAGAGAGAGAGAGAGAGAGAGAGAGAGAGAGAGAGAGACGTCTCTCAATGGTCTCTTCGAAGCGCAATGCTTTCTCGTTGTTGGAGAACAGAGAAATAGTGTGCGCAATGAAGAGACTATTGGGAGAGGCTTTACAAGGGAACTCTCCCAACTTAATGTGGCCATATGTCATGGGAACAATTTACCGGAATCAGTTTTCGATGCTGATTACGAACCCGTTTTCAAACGTTGCCCAATCGAGCTGAGATTCGAGAAAATCGATATTAAAATTCGGCTAGTTTATTCGGAAATTCGTGAGACTTCCTATATAAATCATCCCAATGTTGTGAATTTAGGTAAGTTGTGAATTTTCGAATCAAATAGTCGAATTTCAAGATCGATTTTCTCGATTCTCAGCTCGATTGGGCAACGTTTGACAACGGATTCGTAATCAGCATTGAAAACTGATTCAGGTAAATTACTCCCATGTCATATGGCCGCATTAAGTTGTGAGAGTTCCCTTGTTAGAGCGATAATGCACGCTCATCTTTATGAATAGATAGAAAAATGAATGCTTTCAAAATAAAATAAAAGTATTACCTTTCCAAGTAACCACTTTCGTTTTTTTCAAAAGTATTACGCAAATTTCCGACATGCCGAGGATAGTGATCGAATATAGGATGAAGATAGCCATCATGTTGCTTATCTCTTGTACCTTTTACAATTGGATACAATCCAGGCCGTCCAGTGAAATAATGTAGAGTGATCGTACCATCTGAATTTTCCTCACAACGAAACGATGGACCACTTAAAATTACTTATCATTTCTATTTTATCAATAAAATATGATTTGAAAAATTTAAGTGACAATGAGTGACAATTGTGAGATGTTTGAACAACCACTGATTAAGGAAATTCTTCACAGCTCATAGCAGTTTTTCAGATAAATAATTCCTGACTGTTAGCCCTACCGTAGGTTAGCCTTGTATACAACGTGATCGATAAAGTAGTGGAGCGAATCGAGGTTGTCAAGGAATCCCTGAGATCAAAGAAATATCAAAGATTAGAGGCAGAATATCAAAAAATCAAAGTATATATGAGAGGATATCTGACTAGAGTTGGCTATTCGGGATGCGGGATTCGAGCCAGCAATGGCCCGCATGCTATTGCGGGCCCGCAACGTCAATACGGGCCCGCATGCTATGCGGGCCCGCAATGGCATGTGGGCCCGCAATGCGATGCGGGCCCGCATAGGGCCCGCAACCCCCGAATAGCCAACTCTATATCTGACTACATCGACATGTGTTTGGGCTTGGCATTCTGTGAAAATATGGAAAGTGATATTTTTGCAGTTTTATGTAGTACTGCGAGAGAGAAGTTCACCCATGCAGAAGAGAAGTTGTGAAAATGCTTCTACGCCTCAGGGCATGACGTCATAAAAATTTTAAAAATTTGTAAGTTTGCTCGAACGGCTTCATGAGTGGTACCAATCGATTCCTCGTTCAATTCCAAGACTTTTTACGAGCAAGATTGCAAATTTTTTTTTAATTTTTATGACGTCATCCCCTGAGGCGTAGAAGCATTTTCAAAACATAAATAAATAAAAATAAAATGTGAAAGATGAACCTTGAGATTAGGACTCATACTTCTCACGAGCTCATCCCACCCCACCTCCATCGTGTACTCAATCAAGAATGAGCCGTATAACTCCCAAACTTGCTCACGAGTCATTTCTGAAAATCAAATTGAAGTTTAGACTTCCATAATCGAGCTTTCTGAGTTCCTTTAAAATAAAATTTAAATAAAACTGTTTTCCGAAACCGTTTGTTGATCGCATGTTCATGATATTCGGCACGAAAAACCGTGGTTTGCATTTTGTGAAAAAACAGCTCGAAGAAATAGCAGGATTACTGTAACCCCACACTTTAACCTATTGTCAACTGTCCTAATGGAAATCTTTCTTATCGAGGTTTACATATTTCGAAAATCAAACTAACTGGTAAGAACAGAGACGCTGTCGACTAATTGGTAAGTGTCCGAATCTTTGTAGTACTGATTCACGATGTTCTCCTTGCCCGCCTCGAAACCAGACCGTGCACTGATAATTATGTAATGATCAATCAATCAATCAATCAATCAATCAATCAACCCATCAATCAATCAATCAATCAATCAATCAATCAATCAATCAATCAATCAATCAATCAATCAATCAATCAATCAATCAATCAATCAATCAATCAATCAATCAATCAATCAATCAATCAATCAATCAATCAATCAATCAATCAATCAATCAATCAATCAATCAATCAATCAATCAATCAATCAATCAATCAATCAATCAATCAATCAATCAATCAATCAATCAATCAATCAATCAATCAATCAATCAATCAATCAATCAATCAATCAATCAATCAATCAATCAATCAATCAATCAATCAATCAATCAATCAATCAATCAGTCGATCAATCAATCAATCAATCAATCAATCAATCAATCAATCAATCAATCAATCAATCAATCAATCAATCAATCAATCAATCAATCAATCAATCAATCAATCAATCAATCAATCAATCAATCAATCAATCAATCAATCAATCAATCAATCAATCAATCAATCAATCAATCAATCAATCAATCAATCAATCAATCAATCAAACAAAATAATTAACTGACAGAACATGTGCCCACAGTTCCTCTCCATATTTCCTCAACATGAGCTGGCGAATAGATTCATGAATGAATCCAAACTAAACGATTCTTAATTATAGATGCTTCATTATCCTGTCATTAACGAATTCAACACTTTATATACTTTTTTTCGCCTTCGTGAGAATGACAGACAGAGAAAAATCAAAGTGACAAGCCAAGCTAATTTGAATCTATCCGCTCTGGTTACAATCTTTTGACCAGAGTGGAGAGTAAAATTAGCTTGGGTGTGCCTTTAAAGCAAAATCAAGCGAATTCTCACCATTTTAACTCCGAGTATGGGTACAAGCTAGAAAGACTTCGATGCCTGTTAACGGGAGTAGGTGTAAAAGGTGTGGGATATATTAGTAGTCATAAGGGGTGGAGGGTCTTGGGGGGGGGGAGATATTCATTCAGTATTCTCAGACATGCGACATCAACGACTACTCAGTACTCATTATTCATGGAGACTCCATAATGAGTATTGCAAGGCCTCGATGCGATGCTAGTATAATAATTATTTATTTATCTTTTACGATAAACAGAGTGGTGAAAGAGAAAGAGAAAATAAAATTATGGAATGATGCGTGAGATCAAACAATGATTCAAGTGGGGACGACAGTAGATGACAAGAGTAAAATAAATCGGTACAACGGAAAGATAGATCAGTCTGAGATCGAAAAGTTGATCCTATTTTCGGGTAGTGATAGTAAAGTAGTTTACTTATATTTCCAACTAGCCGTAGTCTTGCAAGATAAACGTAAGTTCACTAGTAGTGGTGTATAATACGGTAATGCATTTCGTCAAATGTTCTTTCACTTGTAGTAAACTAGCAGTAAACTACTAGTCTGTGACGTAACGTAAGTAAACTACTAGTTTGGAAATACCAAAGCTCTTACCCACATGTGTCATATGGAATCACAAGAATAATGGAACACAAGTAAACGATGTAGTCTATTATAGATTATGTTTGAAACTTTTTTCTATTTTTCAAAAAAATTGTTAGTTTAACAGAGCCCGCCTTCACTCTGGTCATAAGATTACAATAAAGTATTACTATAAAGCCACATCCCGAGCTAGTTTTAAAAAAAAACTCTCTGCTCTGGCTACACTCTCGCTTTTTTGCCTGCGAGAGACTGTTGCCAGTGTAAAATTAGCTTGGGGTGTGCCCTTGACTGTACGATCATGTTTCAAATCAATGAAGTAATCTGTTATTAGTTCATGTGAACGATGGAGGGCATATATCGAGCACTCTGCCAAAGTCCATAAAAAGAAAAAAAGAGCCTCTAGTCTGCGCCAAATACAAGCATTACATTTTATGTCAAGCAATACATTTTATCAGAAGCCATAAATGTAATCATCATTTGTCAACGAAAAAATCAAGTACGGAATGTGGGCATATCGGGACATAGTCACGAAATACTTAAAGAGCAATTGGATATTAAATATTTATCGACAAGCCCAGCATAATTGATTAGTCTACGGCGGAGATAGGCAGGTTCCGTTTTGGACACGGTAGAATCCGGTGAGACACTCACATAACACCTCGTCTGCGGGGCAGAAGTCCAAATCATCTGAAATTCGTAATGTTCTGACATAAATTATGCTGCAAAGAAAAACTAAAGAATATTCATAAACGTTGAATAGCAGTCCAAAATATTACAACTAACATTAAGAGTATTTAATAAAAATATGATTAGCTATAAATTTCATCATACAGATAATACTACTTCTTAACTTTTTCGATGTCTCTTCTTAACTTTTTCGATGTCCACTACTATACTTATGCTACCCCGTTGTGGCATAGTACATTATGTATCCAACCATTTTTCTTGTTTATGTCTTATGTATTGTTCATTACGTACCAGCATAATAAAGATATTATTACTAACGTTTTTTCTTGAAGCATTCCGGGCTTCCGTTTATAATACGGCAGTATTCGTATTTAAAATCGCAGTCACGAGGTTTGCAACCTTCATCGGCCCCTGCGACACATTGTTTTCAATCCATTCAATACCATAATTAATTAATTGTTTTATTTATTTTTAATTTATATATTTATGTATTTTATTTATTCACTTATTTATTTATTTTCCTTCTTTAGGGATTTGATTATTGACCGTATAAAATACACTTGTTTATTTGGTACGAGAGTGGCCAACCACTGCCACAATGAATTTCTATGTTTAGAGCGAGAGCACCGGTGAGAGAGTAGGTAGATCAGAGAGAGCGAGGAAGGAAAGGAGGAAAGAGTGGGGAGTTAATCGATAGTTCTTCCTCTGTTTAGCAGCAGTAGCAATGCCATTATGCAAGTACATTTTATACGGACAATAAAATGAATCTGCATGCTGGGTAATAGTAGTCTTATATTGGAGCATTACTATTTGTTATTGTTTAATTGATAAAGTAAGATTGGCTCACAATTTTCTAATATTTATAATAATATTATGATTGATTTTGAAGTATTTGTTATTTTCGAAAGAGAAAATAAGATTAACCCTGTGTTGAGACATATGCCACAGTAATGAGAAGAATCTGGAAATAAATTGCATTTCACATGTTATTTTCGATGAGAAGAACCTCAACATTTGTTCGAAATTGGAATACATTTTATTTCGAACAATCTCATTGAAAACCATGTGGCAAATAGAAAAAAGTGAAATGGAAAAGTATAATAAATGGTTTGGTCGAATAAAAAAAAAAATTAACAAAAACTTACTATGAAGCACTTCATTGCCGATTTCGCGAAGAGAAGCAGTGAGAAGAATTCAAAGAAAAGTGATATTATCGAAGCTTATGTAAATACACCCATATTTCCCAGAAACGTCAAGCGTTGATTCACGTCGAGCATTCGTCAAGCATTCACTATATTAATAATATAAATGAAATATCACATTAAACGTCGCGGTTCCGAAATAAAGAAAAAGAAAATATGCTTAATCGATTGCCTATAATGTTGTTAAAATATCGAATGTTTAATGGATTACAATTAGTTAACTGTAATGTTGAAAAGAAGCTATCATATTTATTTCAGATAATTGTCAAAATCATGAATAAATCTACAGTATAGGTCAATAGTCATGGGACACTTTTTCATTTTTTTATAACTTTTGATCCAGGAAAGCAATCAAGCTCATCTTTTGAGACAATGTACAGAATTTATCAAGGAATAATACCATGATGTGTTGGTGTAATTAAATTAGTTCACTGATGCGTAGTGATGACGCAACCGAAGTACACTTCTTTTGAAAATTCCCATTTCTTTAGTGAAAAGCCCTGCTCTTCAGGAACACTGTGAGAGTGGAGACCCCCACTAGGGCTGTACAGTCAAACAATCCGGAATGGCTCCGACTCCGATTTCAAGCTGTAGCAGGGTCGCAACTTTGAACCCCAAAATTTATAACTCAGCTTCTAGATGTGCTAACAATACGTTCTAAGTGCTGAAATGATGCTAGTGGCGAGTAATGTTTATCCCCAGATTACGGTAGTCATGGCTCGCCATTTGCCCTCAGGGCATAAAATAAATTTTTTTGGGGAGGACCGATTTTGAGACCCTACCGTTCAAAGGGCGGGTCTTCTAAAATTATGGTTCCTGTGCAAGCAGCTTTGTAATGTATCATATATGTATTTCCCTTATTTTGGTTAAGTTCAGATTCCTTTCAGACCCGCAGCAAACGCTCTGCTGAGATCTACTCGGTTGTAGCGACTAAAGATCAAAATACAAAGATCAAAGATCAAAGTTCAGAACTAGTGCAAAAACTTTTGTGAACATCTCTAACATGCATTGGTACTTTGAAACTAAGAGATTTCATCAATAGAGGGTCAGGGGCGAGGGCAGTAACAGAGAAAGCGAAAGAGCGCGCACCGAGTAGACCTCAGCATAAAGTTTGCTGCGGGTTTGAAAGGAATCGGAACTTAACCAAAATAAGGGAAATACATATATGATACATTACAAAGCTGCTTGCACAGGAACCATAATTTTAGAAGACCCGCCCTCTGAACGGTAGGGTCTCAAAATCGGTCCTCCCCAAAAAAATTTATTTTATGCCCTGAGGGCTAATGGCGAGCTATGACTACCATAATCTGGGGATAAACATTACTCGCCACTAGCATCATTTCAGCACTTAGAACGAGTCGTTAGCACATCTAGAAGCTGAGTTGTAAATTTTCGGGGTCCAAGTTGCGACCCTGCTGCAGCCTGAAATCGTAGTCGGAGCCATTCCGGATTGTGTGACTGTGCAGCCCTAGTGTGTGTCTCCACTCTCACAATGCTTCAGAAGAACAGGACTTTTCACTAAAGAAATAAAAATTTTCAAAAAAGTGTACCTCGATTGCGTCATCACTACGCAGCAGTGAACTGATTTAATTACACCACCACATCATGGTTGTATTCCTTGATAAATTCTGTACATTGCCTCAAAAGATCAGCTTGATTGCTTTCCTGGTTCAAAAGTTATAAAAAAATGAAAAAGTGTCCCATGACTTTTGACCTATACTGTATGATTTGAAAAAAATTGTTGGGGGCATAAAAATCTCTTGTTTTCTTTGTACGAGAGCGACATTACTTTTGCTCTGTTCAGAATCATGAGCGCGTTGCACAGGACTAGCGATAACGGTTGGCTAATTGTGAATAGGGCTTATTTATTTTTTAAAAAATTAAAAGAAAAAAAAGAATGCGTGCATGCTCCTTATAAGTAAGATAAAATTGTGCAAAAGGCGAGGTCCCGGGGAGATTCGAACTCCCGCTGCTGGATTCAAAGTCCAAAGTGCTAACCGCTACACTACGGGACCGATGGTAGAGATAGTACGAGTGAGCATTAGAGAGAGAAGACGGATAGGGGATATGACGTCCTCATTCGCGGTATAAGAGAACAAGGAACACTTATTGTTGGTACACTCACAGAAGAATCACTTGAGTTTTAGGGATATTTTTTTTCTGTTTAAAAGCAGTTATCAGTACTTGTAATAAAATTTAAATTTTCACATTATAAGATTAATGTGGGCTTCGAATTACTCTGTTATTGTATTATAGATCATCAGTAAAATACACGAATCCGTCTATTGACAGAATAAAATACACTTGTTTACAGAGATTAGGCCCTCCGGACTGAACTGGCCTTGAATTATCACTGACCTAGCAGTGATCACCCGCAGGACTTCGTGTGCTTTGAATAACGGTTGTATCTTTACCTATTTTATATCTTTCCACTTCTACCATTTCTCCTCCTTTTGATCGTCATCTAACATTCGGACAGAGATTTGTTCCTATTCATTCATTTCTAATCGATAATATTCCTGTACTGATCGATCTTTAGAATAAAAAAGGTAGGGTTGATCATTTACGAAAATTCCTTCGTCTTTATTCTTATTTCAGATGATAAAGATATGATTTATTCTCTACTCTTCTTAAAGACCAACTGTGCCTCACGTATGAAACTCTAGATATTGAACTTTATTTCTTTTATGGAACCGTTCAGTACATTAATCTTACAACAGGTAAAGTCAGCAAAAATTTCTGATGAGAGTGGGATTCGAACCCACGCCTCCGAAGAGACTGGTGCCTTAAACCAGCGCCTTAGACCGCTCGGCCATCTCACCATGCCGCTTTCCAGCAAGTTAATATCATAGATCTCTCGCTCTAGCTGCTGGTCACCAAGTCTTCGCTACTGTCGAGTTGATCGTTCAGATTGAAAGGGGGATGGTTTGGTTTGCTGAGAATTCAGTAGTTAATATAATCATAGAACTACAGTAATGAATGCGGTCGCTGCAGGTGTCAGCTCTGTTGGCTCTAGAGACTGCTTGTATTAGTTTAAAGATGGAGACCCACGAGTTTTTTTCGTAATAAGACTGTTCGGATAGCATGATAGAGATTCATCAGACGAATCGAACGACATATCTGATATTGATTCCCGATATGTTTAAAGCTCACTATGCGCATTGAAAAAAACAACTTTCAAGGCATGTAGAGAGTGCCCTTCCGATTTGCATACTTGCTCTCTCATTTTCTCATTATCTCTTACGCCAATTACCATATAATATAAACAATAGCCAACATGCTTATCGTGGCGGGAGTCGGTCATGCCAACTCATGGGTCCCCTTCTTTAATCGCTGAAAGTATCCTCAACGATCAAACTAAGCACACATGTCAGGCAGCACTGTTGGGCCTTTAACGATCACATTTCTGTTTCAGTCACGTCTTCAATTTTCCCTACCTTACACTGAACATTACACTCGAACATCAGTCACGTCTACACGTTCCAGAGTTCGGGGATAACTGCCTTAAGGATTAGAGTTTTGGGATCAAAAGTTCATCCCTTATTTACAGGTCTCCTCCATTATTGTTCAAAACACCCTCATTCAGAGAAATAGAGCGTGAGATGAAGAAGCTACTACACTGACTATGAGAGAAAAACCCTTACATTCAACGATTTCAAGTCCTAATGGTTCAAAACCTTATATGCAAGGGTTTCTTACCCTAGTATTTAGAGGTTTGCTAATGATTATGATTGATTATGATTATGGATTCCCACATGTTTTTGCTATTGTGATTCTCATTCCCTATACTAAAGCGAATCTTTCACCATCCCTACCATGATTATACTACATGAAGAGCGATTAACAGGCTGATATATATGAAAGTAGTGTAGGAGAGAGTAGGATAAGGTTTGAGGTAGAGGTAGAGGTAGAGGTAGAGGTAGAGGTAGAGGTAGAGGTAGAGGTAGAGGTAGAGGTAGAGGTAGAGGTAGAGGTAGAGGCAGAGCCAGAGGTAGAGGTAGAGGTAGAGGCAGAGGTAGAGGTAGAGGTAGAGGTAGAGGTAGAGGTAGAGGTAGAGGTAGAGGTAGAGGTAGAGGTAGAGGTAGAGGTAGAGGTTAAATATCTCGTATGCTCTCACCAGACAAAGAGATCAAAAGAGCGAACACAATGTGTATGAATGGTGACTCATCGATCAGTGTTGATTGCTCTTTTAACCTGTCTAGCATTTTTCGTTCTATCACATCATACAATCCCTTTAAAGATGGAGGCCCTCGAATGTCTATGCAAATATATAATATATCTATTATGCAAGGACAAGTGATATGCAAGAAATTAGCACGATCATTCATCAATCCCGTAGCGCAGTGGTTAAAGTGCTCACTAGTAAGCGTAACGTCGCGGGTTCGAAACCTATTGCTGAACTCTCCTATTTTCAAAATTTCGCGCCTTTGCCTGTACATCAAGCATGGATTCATTCATGATTCTAGCGATCAATAGGCTAAATTAGCATAAACTAATTTATGTAAGGTATGCAGAATAACTTTTGCTATCTTTCTGTCTTCACAGTTTGTTCACGAAAATATTGCCCGGACACCACCTTTAAGGGAGCGGAACGGTTAGAGATCGCACGATCAATTGTTATTCGCCCAGCACACTCATTGTCAGCTTGACTGAAAACTCAAAAAAGTGTAGAGAACGTTGAGTAAAAGCCACGTTTCCATCAGCAATAATGATTGAGCAATATTGATTTATTTAATTATAATGCACCAAAAGAATCAAGAAGTAAAGAGCTTTCATCGATGATTTGATCCATGATCTTTGATCGATTTGCATTGCACTGCAAAATGCATTTCGATCATAACACAATGCAAACGAACGTAAACTGTGTCTAGATCGATCATAATGCTCCTCCAAACGATATTTCTCCCTCCCCTTCTGTATCTAGTTTATGAGCCATAACTGAACGTGGATATGTAGTTCAGTCGATCAGCGAGCACCGCAGTGCACAGGGTTGGCACAAATGATCGACACAAGGTGGATAACGAAGGATAAAGATGATAGCAAAGCTGGAAAATGGTCAAAAATAGACCAAAAGTGAGGTTCAGAAGTGCGTTTACAAGACTCTAAAAGAAAGCGACGGAGCATTTCCATTGCGGATAGTGTCAAATTAGTTCAAGATGTGCTTTAAGATGAACAACAGTGATCAAATTTCAATTTCAAAGAAGCCATTACACTTCAACTTTTACTGCTTCACAACCTTACCTCGTCCCGCAACAGCCATTATCCGATTTGCGCTGGCAAACTTCACAAAAAATCTACATACATAGCACGAAAATGGGCACCCTGGACAAAATAACGAATATTGATTATTGTTGATTATTGAATATGATTATTGATGATTATTAATTTGATGAGTATTGATTATGATTATTGATTATGATTAGAATATTGATAAATGATTAGAATATTGATAACAATTAATCACAATCAGCGCAGTCTAACATCGAATATTTATGAATGATTACACCTGAACATATCATTAGGAGTGACTAATTGTAAGAGTGTTCAGACGGAGACCACATTACTTTGTATACGAGAAAGTGTACATACTGGAGAGCAAACAATTAGCAATACACTACTACGTACACTAACATCATCAATATGTATGTGTTTTGGAAGGTTTGAGGAACAGCTGCATGGTCTTTGACAATGAATCATAATAGATTTGTAATAATAATTAGGTGGTTTCAGGATGCATTATGTGAGAAAAATCAGCGCAACCGCAGCAACCTTCGCGAGCAGGGGCCTCAATACGTCCAGACAAATCAGTCTTTTAATGACACAATTCCCGTAGTTTTGTATTTGATAAAGATCATTGTAGTATAATATATTGTATTGCATTGTATACATCTAATTGTAAGAAATCAAAACGGAGAGCTAGATTGTCAAATAATTAATTTTCGAAAAATCACAAGTTTCTAAAAATATCACGATTAATTATTCTTGGCTTTACTGCTGTGGCCTCGTATTTTGCCTAATCTGTCTTTGTTCCATTCATTTTTGGTATGTATTACTCTTCGATGCATAGATGATAATATTGTTGCCACGATTTTGCGATCTTTGATCTTTTCCAATCGAATCTTCTAGTCTGTTCTACAAAATAGCCTTCGATCATTCGAAGTTACGACTACATTAAGATTGCTTCTGAATGATCCAAGAAGCAAGCACTTTCACCACGTGCTCTATCGCTTTCACTGCGTCTCTCACCCTCACTCTCGTCGTCTGGGCGCTCTCAAGATCTCGTTATCTCTCGTCGAACTCTCTCGCAGTCTGGTGTTCTCTCGCCCTTTACTGCTCTCTCGTCGGCTAGGGTTAGGGAGTATAAAAGGATCGGGCGATGGGATTCTTTCTCATCGAGCCGAATCATGAAGTTCTTGGTAAGTTGATCTTTTCTAAAAATTTAAACCCCGCCTACTTTCAAACTCTCCACTCTGACCATACTCACTCGCTTCCCTTGCCTGTGTAGAGTGTGGCCAGAGTGGATAGCATCAAAGTAGACAACTCTTGAGTTTATAAATTCAAAAATAAAAATGTTATAATTTTAAGATTCTACTCGCCTCTGCTGCGGCGATAGCTGCGCAAGGTACGGCAATTATCAATTTTTCATTCCTCTGAAATCTAGCAAACATAAGAGTTCATAGTGACCACTCACTCATTGTCAGCACTAACTTCCCCGTTCTTCATTATTATCTATTTGCACTATACGTTTTCTCGAATAGAACACGGTTGCTTGGACACAAATATTGTCCCTCTACCCATAAGAATGGGAAAATAACTGACCACAGGCACTTAGACACCTTCTGTGTGCAGAATATTCAAGAGACCACAAGTACACAATACCTTTCTCAAATCCATAACCGTTAGGTAGATAACGGATGACAAGCGATTAGTCTTGGCGTGCTGAGGTCCCATTCAGAGAATATAAATGGTTGTTTTGTTTGTTTCTTTAAGCGCTAACTTCTTATCCCGATAGAAAAATAGAGCAATATTCCTGCATTCATCCAGGGATCTATGGATTTGACCACTTCCTATCAGTAGAAGAGAGAGAGGGAGAGAGAGAGAGAGAGAGAGAGAGAGATAGTATAGCGATCAGAGATGATGATCGATGACTCAATGAGTATGGAGTCGGAATAGGGAATAGCCTTCTCTTCACGCACAACATATTGAACTAATCAACACAGCAAGTCAAGAGCATAGCGGAAATTGCGCACAAATATTTTTCTATCTCTAACAATGTGAGATTTGTTCTCCATTCACAAAAGTTCTTCATCCAATGAATGAATAATATGACGCTCCTTATCCGAGTGCTTGTGCAATGAGATTTTTTGAAATCAATCAATTGTCAACTAATATTAAAGTACGCTAAGCTGCGCTAGCGACCCTAATTCTGTAGTAAAACATTATCTTGTTAGAGTACATGTTGATCTTTTGTCTCTTCGAAATATATACCGCTATGAGTCATCGCATCAACTATAACTGGTAGTAGGTTAATATCTAGTACCACGTTGCGTTAGAACCCTTGATCTACTGATCTCTTGATATGTAGTGGGCCTTGACCGAATCTTCTCACTGGAACCGAAGTCAATCTATCAAGATAAAGTAAACCATCTCAATAATAAATAGTTTATTGCTAGTAAGCAAAGTTGTAATCATGTTTTTGTCTTTCCCAACAAATATGTAAGCATATTATTAAAGCATACCACGTTACTGTACTTTGCGTTCTATGCTGCAAAGTTCTAAAGCGCATTAGATTACTGTACTTTGCGTGATGTACAGTCTGCATTGGTGTCATGTCTGCGGTTAGTGTGATTCATAGGTTGGATTAGGATCAATTAAATGAGGGATTTGATTTGATTTGATCGAGCGAGAGCTATGCGAGAAGATTACTCCTTTGTGGCGATGAGCAATTTATGATGGATGATTCGTTTGGCACGTGTAATATCTGCAAAATACGTGTTGTTCAGACATTGTATGAGTAAGAACGTATCAATGAAAACACCCCTCCTTTATGTGAGTACCAATGCCTAGTGATCAGTCATGCCTTTGATAATCGTGGTATTATAATTGTCATGTTTTGGCAAATCTCCTGCACAGTATAGAAAATTCTACATGTTGTATAGACTGCGGAATAATTGTTGCAAAATTGGATCGACCTTTAGTTGGATCAATTTGAGAAGAAACATTGACAATAGTTTCCACTCCCCCTCGACAGAAAGATTCCGAGTGCAGCTGGGCAAATGTTCCTATTTACCTATTGGCTCCGTTCGGGGACATAAATAACATTATTAAAAATGCTATATCATGTCAGGATATCATAGCAGCTGGGGCAAAAACATTGTTGATTTTCATATTCACAACGTTCACTCTAGAAACTCACTCTAGAAATAAAAAAATAACCTAGAATTCACTCTATTCACTCTAGAAATAAAAAAAATATAGAATAAATGGGGATAGTAATAAATGTGGATTATTTTTTACGTGTCTACGTGCTATATAAAGAATACAGAAAGAGGATTACTCTTTCGCTTTTTTTTGTTTTATTCAACATGATTCCGTAGATACTACTGTAAGCTATTCTGTGTATTACCATATATGGGTCAATGATCAGCACAAAATCAATCGATAATTATCAGGATCACCATGCGATACGATAGACTGCGCGTCGGGACTCGTCTGCAGAATGCAGGTATGTATTGTATTTCACATTTTTGTTAACTTAATTCGGGAAATATTTGTGGGTATACTATAAGTAAAAATAAGTAAATTTATGTAAATATTTTTAATATTTAAAAAAAAGTAAAATATAAAAAGGAAAAAAATAAAAATAAAGGGAAATGTGTAAAATATTTTTGTAGGTGATGACCAACTGCCTCGTCTCTCCGTGCCCTAGAATGCCCGTATGCGTTCCCCAGAGTGAGTTTGGATTTATTGATTCGATATTTATTTTTCTTAAATAATAATAATTTTAAAAAAAAGTTGTATATTCAGATTCAACTTGTGACCAGCACAAGTGCAAAGATGACGAGACTTGCGTCCTGAAGTAAGCTTCGACAATTTATTCAGTACAATGACTATAAATCAAGCACATAACAATTGGGGGGGGGGGGAATTTTGCCACCAAAAGACGATGAGAATGATGGTGGAAGACATCAAAGATATACTGATATTTTGATTAATTGTACCATAATTGTACATTGAAAATTTATATTTTTCATTTTTTTGCATTAAACAATAACATATTCTATGAAGACATTCATCTTTTTAGACAAGTCACTTGCATCACCGCTCCATGCTATCCCGTACCCGAGTGCGTCAAGTATCCCAAGGTATACGGTATCTAGATCTCACCCAATCAATAAAATCGATATTATTATTTTTTTAATTCAGTGTGAGACAAATGAAGAGTACAATGAGTGTTCACTGACTGGACCATGCGAGCCCACCTGCACTGACGCTTATCCGGTAAGTACATAGTATTAAAGGAAGATCCGAGCTAAATTGAAACCCTCTGCTCTGGCAACACCCACTACCTTTCATTGCTTGCGAGAAAGTCTAGCCAGAGCAGGGATAAAGTAAGATTGGAATGTGCCTTTATCAAGAAAACCTTTGAGCATCACTAGAAGTCCCTATGATTAGATCCCGTGTGATATACTTATTTAAAATAATTACAACAGTCTGATCAATACTGATCAAAGTATGGATGTTATTCAGATCTGCAACGACGTACGATGCGGCAAGGGTGCTTGCGAGTGCAAGGCCGGTTTCGTGCGCCACAACGGCACATGCATCGCCAAGACGGAGTGTCCCGATCCGAGTGGGTTACTGTTACCGTATACCACCCAATCCGACTTCCCATTAATTTAACTTGTTTCCAATTTTCGCCCCAATAGATTTGTCCAAATGAAATTGGCAGCGCTTCCCATTTTCAGCCTGCGAAAACATCAACGAGATCTGGAACAAGTGCCCGTCTAACTGCCCCGAGAAGACCTGCCGCATTTTCCGTGGAAAAGACAAGGAAGAGGTAGAGTGAAATTTAAATCTAAATTTAAATTTTAACAAAAATGCACTAAAATTAAATAAATTAAGAGTATTATTTATCGATTTTTTTCAATTTTAAGATGTTCTGCAACAAGGCTTGCGGCATAGCAATGTGCACCTGTGCTCCAGGATATGTCAGAGACGATGATTACAAATGCGTAAAGCAGGATGACTGTCCTAGTGGGTTTTTTTAAAACTATTATCGTAAGATACAATATTCAAAGTTAGCCATTTTCTATTCCATGTGATATTGTTTTTGTTACATTTCTAGACCACATACTAATTTGAAACACTCCGCACTAGTCGCATTCTCTCACTTTTTGGATGCGCGAGAGCGTGGCCAGAGAGCTAGGGGTGTGCCTTTAAAATAAGCACTCCTCGTGAAATTGTGAACTGCATCTATTCAAAATAATGATATGTGCGTTTGTTTCAGAAGAGTTCCTTTGCGACTCTCCCAACGAGCAATTCGTCAATTGTTCGACCATGTGCGAGCCTACTTGTGCGGACAGACATCCGGTTAGTAGTGTAGACTATAGGCCTTTTAGGACGCTATGACAATACTCTCACAGACGACAGTGTTGTCAGAGAGAAGAGTCAAGGTAGCAAGGGTATATATTACTTACTTAACTACTAGGGCACTTAAGGGTACTTAATACTTTACTATTAGGGTATTTAAAGATAATTAATACTTACTTAACTACTGGGATACCTAAGGGTACATACTAACATACTGTAAGAGTATATTTAATCAATTTTCCAGGCTTGCGTGGAAATGTGCGGTCCTCCCAAGTGCCAGTGCAAGGTCGGCTACGGTCGTGATAACGGAAATTGCATCTACCTGCCACAGTGCCCACAAAACGGTACCGTAACCAATCGCCTGTACCGTATTTCAGTCCTAAATTGAGCGTCCACACGCTATCGCTTAACGGGATCAATACTTTTGACGTTGTATTTTAAACACGCTAAAAATTGTTGACAAAGGTTGCTCTAACTTCTGTGTTGCACTCAATACTTGTCCTGTACACTGTGATGTTGCTCTCGTTCCGAATCTTTGTCCATGCTTTTTTTGGTTTATACTTTTTAATAAACGCTTGATCTATGATTTTGCTTCTTCACTCTTGCTGGTTTTTATGAATGTTAATGCGACTTCAGTGACGGATACCACCGACCGCACTGACCTGTAAGCCGTTCTTCTTCTACGATAAGTCCAGCACCTTCGAACCTTATTTCACTGTTCACAGAATATCGTATTAATATTATTAAATAATCACTTATAGGCGCACCCCGAGCTAATTTAACTCTCCGATCTGGTAAATTCTCGCTTTCTTTATCTGCGAGAGAACGTTGCCAGAGAGTAGAGTTTCAAATTATCCCATGGTGCGACTTTAAGATGCACTTCTTGTTGAAGTTAATTAATTGTCCGTTTTAGTAACCGCCATACCTATCACACTAATCGATTTGTGCATGTCTAACTAATAAATGTCTTTGTCCGCCGTTGTCCGTTTGTCCAAAACTAATACCACATTCACTGTTCACTTCACTGTTCATTTACGTTTCACTAGCACACAGAGATTAAATTTACCCGAATGCCGTTAGTTGGAGAACGATTTGCCCGTATTCAGACAAATGCTAGCCTGTATATGGGCAAATCGGTGGTTTTTGGGCTACCATTTGCCCGAATGTGGGCAAATCGTGTACACAAGTATCGTAAGTAGGCAAATCTATTACCCATATTTGGGTAAGTTTGCTCTCACAAGGGGATGGTCGCAACTGGTCCTGGCCATATGAGGTGGCAATAACATGACTAGGATCAGTTTTCGATGCTGATTACAAATCCGTTTTCAGAAAGTGCCTAATCGACCTGATTTTCGAGAAAATCGGTACTGAAGTTTGGCTTGTTAATTCGAAAAGTCGTGTAGTTTCCTTCACAAACTATCTGGATTGCATCGGAAAGATTCGGCAATGTAAATTAAACTATTGCGAGAGTTTATAGATAAGTTCACCAGCCCACCCGAACGGTTTGCGCATGAAACCACACGAATTTCCGAATTAAAATATCGATTTTCTCGAAAATCAGGTCGATTAGGCACATTCTGAAAACGGATTCGTAATCAGCATCGAAAACTGATCCTAGTCATGTTATTGCCATCTCATACGGCCAGGACCAGTTGCGACCATCCCCTTGTCAGTGCACTATCATACAGCACGAAATGGTCATGTCGATTTTGTCTCCGTAATCTTTTACACGTAAAAGAAACACTGTTACTCACTGCATATGATTTTTTCATGTATAGATGTAAAAAGATGCCCTCACACTTTATTCCTGATAGCATGCCCAAATATTCATAAATTAATAAATTAGCATATTGCAAGCTCTCGCAAAGGCACACCCCGTGCGAATTTCACTCTCCGCTGTGGCAACGCTCTCTCATAGAATAAGAAAGCGAGAGAGCATTGCCGGAGCGTAGGGTTTCAAATAGTTCTGGTTTGCCCTTATCGCATGTTAGACTCTCTCATAGTAGTAACGGAGCTGGAGTAAGCTAACTTAATAGAAAGCTCAAATATGAGCGAGTTTGCAATCAGTGCATTGAACCGTTACACCAGTCACTGACCATGATATAATTGATCGAAATGGTTATACTGAGTTATCTTCATTGGGTGGAATAGTATGTTAGTATTGACCTTGGTTATGCCATAGGTTAAACGAAGAGTTGGGTCATCTAGTTTATCGGTCAGACGCGTTTCGGGTGAGCATGATATATTGTCCGTATAAAATGCACTTGCATAATTGCGTTGCTACTGCTGCTAAACAGAGGAAGAGCTATCGAATAACTCCCCACTCTTTCCTCCTTTCCTTCCTCGCTCTCTCTGATCTACCTACTCTCTCACCGGTGCTCTCTCTCTAAACATAGAAATGCATTGTGGCAATGGTTGGCTACTCTCGTACCAAATTAAAAAAGTGTATATTATACGGTCAATACCTCAGGCACCGGCGGACCTCGTCCAATACTCACTTGCGCTTCCTTCGACTGTATCCCCGGTATGTTCTGTAAGATGGTCGACGGACGTCCGCGATGCGTCACGGTCTCTTCACGTGAGTATATATATATATATATATATATATATATATATATATATATATATATATATATATATATATATATATATATATATATATATATAGTATAAATAAATATATTTTAAGTATAAATATATTATAAATAGAGTATAAATATATTTTGATATTCTTTCGCATTCACGTACCTCCTTCAGAAAGCGTGATGGACTAGGCATTTATATTGATCGAATTGAAGTTTATTGAACTGAATTATAATTCTTAAATTAAATCTCATAATTTTATCAATTTTATTATATTTAATTTTATTTAATTTTAAATCTCATTTCAGCAGCCCCAACGAACGGGGAGTGCCCGGCCAACGAAGTACTCAGAACGTGCACCAGTGTCTGCTCGGAGACAAACTGCGGCGAGGATCCTAATGTACGCGCTTTTTTGTCATTTATTTTATCTAAAATACCTAAAAAAAATACCTAAAAAAATACCTACTTAAAAGCCTAACAACCTTACCTTTTACCTAAAATAAAATTTTGAAAAATTAAAAAAAAACATGAAATCGAATTTAGGCCCTTCGTGCTTGTCCAATGATCTGCGGTCCCACCCTCTGCAAGTGCAAAGATGGATTCCAACGTCACCCCAACGGACAATGCGTGGCTACTGCCGATTGTGGAGCACCCGGTACTGCTTCTGAGAAATCATTTATTTGTACGGATAATTCCTAATGTTGCCAACATAACTTATGGTGCCAATAATGTTGAATATACTGTGAGCTCCACTGTGAGCTCCAAACACAGTTTGATCATAGGTCATGGCCACTGGTCCTTCAGACCAGGATAGGCCCTCTCAGCCAATAGATTGGAGGCGCTAACACTGCGACACAGCGGTATAGTTTAACTCCAAAAAAAATATTATCACATTTTTCTTCCAAAACAACAACCTCTTTTATTTTTAGCGCTTGTTGCCTTTCTTCTTTTCCTAATTCCGTAAAAATTAATAGTTTCTCAATTCCAGTCACTCCCAAGGAATGTCCCGTCAACGAGATTTTGAAGGAGTGCACGAATTCATGCTCAGAGTTCGAATGTGGAGAGGATCCAAAGGTGAGCTATGCCTTTTCATTAAAATTAAAATTATCCCAAATTAAATGCGTAGAAACTGTTGTATTTCATCAATTATCTTATCAAAACAAATTAAATTATCAAAACGACTGAATAGTCTTGTCCTGCTGATGACCCATACAAGGAGTACTACTAGTTACTGAAAAATCGATTAATTATAGGCCATTCGTCCCTGTACCATGATGTGCGGTCCCACTCTCTGCAAGTGCAAGGACGGATTCCAACGTCACCCCAACGGACAATGCGTCGCTTCCAACGATTGTCCCGGTATGCATTCTACACAACGCCTATTATTGAATTACCTTGACCCTACTTTCGTTATACCAACCAGTTTTCGTTTGAATTGCGATATTACAGTATCTTGTTTTCAATTTGATTCACAATTGTTAATAATACTTCCCCAAGTACCTTAAAATATTAAATGTTCTATAATTCAGTCGGTCCAGTCAAGGATTGTCCCGCCAACGAGGTGCTCAAGGAGTGCACGAATTCGTGCTCAGAGACAATGTGCGGACAGGATCCTAATGTGAGTGGTAATCAGAAAGAAATATTAGAAAAAAAATATTTAAAAATTAAATATTTAAAAAAAAATTTCTACCAGACCCAATAAAATATGATATTCAGCCTATTATATGGTACCTATTATATGTGAGTGGTAATCTGAAAAATATAGTATTTGAATCGAACTACAACAGGAACAGTAACTGTGTCTGGAATCCTAATTTTTCAAAAAAATTAAAAATTAAATATTTAAAAAAAAAAATTTTTCCTAACAGCCCCAATAAAATATGACATTCAGCCGCTCATGTGTACCGCGATCTGTGGTCCAACCTCGTGCAAATGCGCGGCCGGCTACCAACGTCATTCCAGTGGAAAATGTGTGGCCATCGCTGACTGTGGATCCGGTACTACGCTATAAACAATTTTAGCACATTTCCCGTCCGTAAAATCTCATTTCCTTGTTTTCCACCATAAATCTCCCCTTAACAGTCTTGATTCTCGTTTTATTTTTATTTTCACGTTATGCCAGGGATGGTACAGCTTTAATTGTAACGGTTCTAGTGAGCTTCGGTGATAAAGTTATGCATGTTTATAAACTTGTCTGTCGGCTGTCCATGGGAATGGTTGCTTTTGGGATGGTGTTTCAGGTCGCAGTGGAGCCCTTTAAAGTGACACTCCGAAGCTCTCCGCCCTGGCCACACTCAGATAATTCATCTTTTCTCTCGAACGCACACCTCGGACAATGGAAAAAATCTGTGATTTTTGTGCAAGACACACATAAACACTCTCAAAATAATCCCTGGGAATCTGGACTCGATCGGCTGAGTTTGAGAAAGTTATGACGAAAACACCAAAAGAAAGTAATCGTCTGGCCAGTGGCAACTGAAGTAGGCATTCTCAAAAGATCAAAGATTTTCTGTGATCATTACATCAATTCCCAAAGCATAACACCGCAGAAAAGTCCCTCCACTGCTCTCATTTCGCGTTATATCATTTTTTTTTGTTTGCTCTAGGTGTAGAATTCATGAAATAATGCACTCCGGATTTTGGAGACAGACGTAATAACGTGGAGACGTTTATCAAAAAAAGGTGGATCCACATCCACAATGCACGATTCACTCCATCACCTGCGTTTACTGAATATACGAATTATACGGACTATACGAAGCATGATTCACAAACTGTCGCCGACAAAATGACGATAAAATCGTGTAGTAATATTATTATATTATACTATAAACAAAATATTATGTTTATCACATGTTCACGAATTGCTTTCTCAGTCCCGACCCACGCGGTGTTGTTCATCTCCGCCCAACGTGAAAATTTGTATGATAAAAAAATTTCAGATTCCACCAACTCTACTTGCCCCGAGAATGAGACACTGAATAACTGCTCAAATAGTTGCGCGGAGGCCAAGTGCCAGAAAACACTGAACAAGGTCATTTGAATTTCCTTATTGGGACACACCCGAGCTATTTTTACTCTCCGTCTGGCAATGCTCTCTCGTAGATAAGGAAAGCGAGAGAGCATTGCCAGAGCGGAGAGTGAAATTAGCTTGGAATGTCTCTTTAGCCCTCACTAGTAAAATGATTATTTTACACGGTCAAGCATTGATATTATAAGAAAAATGTCGTTAGCTTCTTGGGAAATGATGGGAATGAAAAGTGGAAGTTCAGATGGTTTATATGGTAATTATCACTAGCCTAGCAATGATCTCTCTTCGTGCTTGAGTAACGGGATAGCATTTACCTTTTACCTTCAGATGGAGTGTCCCCAAGTGTGCGGTCCTCCTCGATGTGAGTGCTCGAAGGGCTACGCTAGGGAGGTGAATGGAACTTGCGTAAAGGAGACGGCGTGCCCGTCATACGGTAAGCAGATTATCTATTGATTTTTAAATGTTTATATATATTCTATATTAGCAATAAGCGATGTAAATTTTATTAATTGATGGAATGAGAGAGTTGCGATGACTTTTTTCTGACACTGATGAGTATGAGTATGTAGTCATCATTCAAGAGTTGTTATTTTTGGGTTCATTTGTGGCAGTAGGTAATTAATCATGAGAAACATAGTAAGATTAATGATTTTTTTTAAATTACAAATAAAAACATGTCCAAATCATGTTTGTAAATGTTCAAAATTATTTTGCAGTAAATTATAATGGGTTGGATTCGTTGCATGTACGATATATATCAACTGAAATGCATTGAAATACATTGATATTAAATTAAATTAAATTAAATTATTGATTATCCATAGAATAATTAAAAAATACAACTTGCCCAAATGCGTGAATAACGAAAACACAAACAATGATTAGCACAGAACTTGACAATTTAGATCCAACAAAGTGTGGGCTCAACGAGGTGTACAAGGAGTGCTCTAGCAAGTGTCAAGAGGCTTTCTGCGGAGACGAAACGGCTGGAGTAGGTTTTGGACTGATGCATAAAGGGTCAAACCAGCTTCCTTATCTGGCCATCATCTCTCGCTTTATTTGGGTACAAGAGAGTTCTACCAGAACGGGCACATTCTAAATTATTTTCTAGTTACCCTTTATTCACTCTCTTTATTCCCGAGTCAATTTCACTCTCCGCACTGGTCACGCTCTCTCGTAGAGAAACAAAGTGAGATAGTATTACCAGAGCGGAGAGTTTCAATTTTCGATAGTCTCCCTTTAAATGCAATCTGGTTCAGGTCAAGCTCTGCCCGGCGTCATGCGGTGCTCCCGCTTGCGAGTGCGACAGAGGCTTCGTCAGAGACGGTGAGAAGGGATGCGTGAAGCGTGAAGACTGCACGCCTATCATGATCGTCGATCCTCGTGAGTCATTTGCTATACTCTTGTAAATTCCAGACTTATCTGAGGCCGTATGCATGAACTTTGGCAAACATGACGTCACAAGCGTAGGTGGAGGATCTCTGGCAAACACCTCCGCCTACGGCTGTCAAGTCACGTTTGCCAACGTTCTTGGATACCTATACTGATGTACTGTTGTCCAACGCTCGAAGAACCAAGTGGATAAAATATAGGATACCCTCGGATGATTTTTCTTCAGCACATATCAACGTGTATATTCACGAAACGAGAAAAATAATGATAGGGAAAAATTATGTGTAAATTTATTGGTGGCGATTGAAATGGATTTGCAAAAGAGGCTGATATCCTGCGTTTGCTAGCACTATTGCAAATATGGAATCAAATGGTTTTCTTCCACAAAAAACAACTATTCCAGCACCTCACAACATCACCGAGTGCTCCAAGAACGAGACGTTTACTGAATGCTCCAATCCATGTAGCGAATTCAAATGCGGACAGGACCAATCGGTAAATATCTACTTTTTCGATGCCATCAAGCCAATATTTAAAGGGAGCGCACAACGAGAGAGCATTGCGCGTTGAAGAGACCATTGAGTGAGGTTGCTCTCCCTTTAAAACTCTGCTCTCTGACCACCCGCTCTCGCTTTCTTTGCCAACTAGAGAACGTTGCCAGAGCGGCGGAGAGTCAAAATAGCTCGGTGTGGAACTTTTTAATTTATAAATCATGTGATTTGGGATTGAATAAGTTATGAGAGAAAAGCTGAAATTTATGAGCGCAGTATGTCTAGTTCAAATCAATATTGAATTTTTCAGGAAAACCGCGTTTGCGCGGCAGTATGCGGTCCAGCTAAGTGCCAATGCTCCAAGGGATTCGTTCGAGATCCGGTTACTGCCAAGTGCGTGCTGGCCAATGATTGCTCCCCAAGTAAGAACATATGAAAATAATACTACTAGTGGATGTATAGGTTTGCATGCACATTAAATGCAAAAAAATATATAATATTATAAGGTAGGTAATAATTTGTAAAAAAAATATGTTTGACGTCATATCGGGATCAGCAAAAAAAACGTCGTTACTATTGGAATTTTAGGCTCCTCAAACTCTACTTGCCCTGAGAATGAGACTTGGAAAGAGTGCTCAAACAAGTGCGCCGAGCCAAAGTGCAAGAAATCAATGAACAAGGTTATTTTTTTTAAATTTCTTATGTAAATGCCTGGACATAGCAATAAAATAAAATAAAAAGTGTATCTACGCTATGACAATATTACAAGGCGAGTATTTCAACATCTAGCTGGTTGCCAATTTAAATTGAGGAGAGAACGCGGGAAAACTTCAGATGGAATGGTTAAGCGTCGATGTTATAAAAATAATTCTTCGCTTGCTTCTTGAAAACTGAAAATGGTAGTGAAATTCTGAAAATTCAGATGGCTTGCGCTCAAGTTTGCGGTGAACCTGCGTGCGAGTGCTCGAAGGGTTACGCGAGGGCCGAAAATGGAACGTGCATTACACAGACCGCGTGTCCGTCATACGGTAAATATAGTACTTTTTCAAAATTTTATATTTTTTAGCATGGTATATTCCTGTAAGAAATCTCCTCGCAGTGAGGGACGACCCCTCCATTCGATCGAGATAGGGGATAGGGGGTTGAGCGGGGGGGGGGGGGGGGCGAGTGGGCAGAAACCGAAGAAGTCCTATTCTCCTTATTCAGAGCCTCAAGGAGAATGCCCAAAGAACGAAACCTTCACGGAATGCTCTAATCCGTGCAGCGAGTCACAGTGTGGACAGAAAGAGCCGGTTAGTGAGGCTAAAATATCTCAATCAGAACTAGCTTCTCGAATTTCAAGCATTAGGAGCTCGAGGATTTGGAAGTCATCATTTCGAATGTTTTTTTTTCTTTTAAATTAAAATTCATTAATTTGTATACGCGAAAAATTCCAAAATTCCCATTATGACTTTGTGAGCTTTGAATAACGTGTTGGTTGCACTTTACCTTTTCGTAATATATTTCTAATATCACCAGGCCGGACATCGTATCTGCCCCGCTGTGTGTGGTCCATCCAACTGCCAATGCAGCTCCGGCTTCGTGAGGGATCCGGTGACCACCCACTGTGTTCTACCAACCGACTGCTCTGGTAAATAGCTTGTGGCTATATTGACTATTCCGGCTCGACCGGTAAATGGCTTGTGGCCAAATAAAAAAAACCGTATTTAATAACATCAACCAACAATAATTACATAATCACATGCATTATAATTTTAATGTACGTCCCTAGCTAATTTTACTCTTTGCTCTGGAAATATACTCTTGTAGACAAAGAATGCGAGAGAGCATTGGCAGAGCGGAAAGTTTCAATTAGCTGGGATGTTGTGGTTCGAATCCTATTGCCGAACTTTCCTATTTTCAAAAAGCGCGCCTTTGCCCATGATTCATTCATGATTCTAGCAATCAATAAGTTGAATTAGCATAAAATAAATAGTGTACAGTATGTAACATAACTTTTGCTAACTTTCTGTCTTCACAGTTTATTCACGAAAATATTTGCGGGAGTCCACCTTTAAACGTACGCAAACAATTGACGCGAGAGGAAATGGTTTTAATATGAATATTGATTAATTTGATAGATATTTCAGGAAAGGGAGCTAACAACAACGATGTGTGCGCCAATCACACTTGCGCAGAGGGAGAAATGTGCGAAATCGTTTTGGTAAGTTCGCGGATTCTGAAATATGTTTCAAGGAAATGCTAAAAGTAAAAACTTCAATGTTCCTCAATTCTTTGATTTCCTTGCTTGCTGAATTCTAAACATTATCTTTAAAGGCACATTCCGTTTTATTTTGAACCCTCCGCTCTGGCCACACTCTCTCGCTTTCTTCGTTTGCGAAAGAGCGCTGCCAGAGCAGAGAGTTTAGCTCGAGGTCTCCCTTAAAAATCGAAATTCAGGTGAACTGTCTGATCGGAAACTGCCCAAATATGGCTCAGTGTGTTCCCAAGCCCACATGCGCGTCAACATCGTGCCTGGCGGGAACGGAGTGCCGAGAAACCGAGAAAGGCGCCAGATGCTACTCCAGATTGATGATCGAGGACGAAATTTGTTCCAACCACACCTGCCCCAAGGGCGAAGTTTGCTATGGAAAGGATGTAAGCTCAATCGCTCTCGAGATTAGGAACAAACAAACAGTGCTAACATCACTGAAAATTTGGAAAGATGCCAAAAATACTCCATAAATTAACGCTTTCTCGGTTTTATGGATTTCAAAGAATGTACCAGAATACTGTACAAATCTTACAAAAAATAGCAATTTTGGAGATATTTCGAATCTATTCTCGGACAACTCACGATTGTGCATTGTGTTTTTGTTCAATATATCAATATCTTCATATTGCAGGTTCAATGCATCACAACACCGTGTGATCCCATTCCCGATTGTAAACCACTGACCAAATGTGAAACTATGGACTGTCGATCGGGCTCGACCTGTATTGACACGCCTAAAGGAGGCATATGCCAGGTGAGAATCAAATCAAATGTTTTTCTGCCATCGGATTAAGGTCACTTTGTGGAGCTCTCAATTTTTTTCCAGACGCAAGAAGAGCTCAACCCGTGCATGTTACACAGATGCTCTCCCGGTACTCACTGCGTTGTGGAGGAGGTAAGGACCGAACCAGGATTGTGCTTCGAAGTAGAATATCCCGTTTATTTCAGGAACAGTGTCTGGTGGCTCCATGCAAGAGAAACGCGGTGTGCAGAGCTTTAGTGGAGATTAACCCATGCGCCAATCACGCCTGCGCAGAGGGAGAAATGTGCGAAATCGTTTTGGTAAGTTCGCGGATTCTGAAATATGTTTCAAGGAAATGCTAAAAGTGATAACTTCAATGTTCCTCAATTCTTTGATTTCCTTGCTTGCTGAATTCTAAACATTATCTTTGAAAAGGCACATCCCGAGCTAATTTGAACATCTCCGCTCTAGCCGCACTCTCTCGCTTTCTTCATTTGCGAGAGAGCGCTGCCAGAGCAGAGAGTTTAGCTCGAGGTCTCCCTTAAAAATCGAAATTCAGGTGAACTGTCTGATCGGAAACTGCCCTAACATGGCTCAGTGTGTTTCCAAGCCCACATGCGCGTCAACATCGTGCCTGGCGGGAACGGAGTGCCGAGAAACCGAGAAAGGCGCCAAATGCTACTCCAGATTGATGCTCGAGGACGAAATTTGTTCCAACCACACCTGCCCCAAGGGCGAAGTTTGCTATGGAAAGGATGTAAGCTCCATTTTTTTCTCTTACAAGCGCGCGCATGAAAATTTCCAAAAGTGCTCCATAGATTAATGCTTTCTCGGTTTTATGGCTCTCAAAGAATATATCAGAAGACTATGCAAATCTTACAAAAACAATAGCAATTTTGGAGGCATTTCGAGTATATTCTCGGATCGATTGCGCCATTTGATTTTTGTTCAATAACTTGCAGGTCCAATGCATCACTACCCCTTGCGATCCCATTCCCGACTGCAAACCACTGATCAAATGTGAAACTATGGACTGTCGATCGGGCTCGACCTGTATTGACACGCCAAAAGGAGGCATATGCCAGGTGGGAATCAAATCAAATGTTTTTCTGCCATGGGATTAAGGTCACTTTGTGGAGCTCTCGATTTTTCCAGACGCCTGAAGA